>CM030837.1:15129724-15282224 GCA_018105865.1 Metaphire vulgaris
TAGGTTTTTCTAAATTTACCGCAAACATGGGTTGACAAGCAAAAAGGTCATCGTCGCTATCCGCGGTATTAAGTTCACCGAATGTAAAATTATTAAATTTTTGACATTTTAAAAAATTTACGAAAAATATGTTATCAAGCAACAACAACAAAAAACTTCGGTGGGGGATACATCCCCGGTCATCAACATCGTGGAGCCGCCACTGGCTTACTGCTACACAAAGAGATAGATAGATAGATAGATAGATAGATAGATAGATAGATAGATAGATAGATAGATAGATAGATAGATAGATAGATAGATAGATAGATAGATAGATAGATAGATAGATAGATAGATAGATAGATAGATAGATAGATAGATAGATAGATAGATAGATAGATAGATAGAGAGAGATAGAGAGAGAGAGAGGACGAAATCTGCCGTTCGCTGTTGAGTTTGCATGGATAGATAGATAGATAGATAGATAGATAGATAGATAGATAGATAGATAGATAGATAGATAGTAGATAGATAGATAGATAGATAGATAGATAGATAGATAGATAGATAGATAGATAGTTGATAGATAGCTAGATAGATAGATAGATAGATAGATAGATAGATAGATAGATAGATAGATAGATAGATAGACAGACAGACAGACAGACAGACACAGAGAGATAGAGAGAGAGAGAGAGAGAGACAGAGAGAGAGAGAGAGAGAGAGAGAGAGAGAGAGAGAGAGAGAGAGAGAGAGAGAGAGAGAGAGAGAGAGAGAGAAAGAGAAAGAGAAAGAGAAAGAGAAAGGTTGTTGAGTTTGCTGAGCAACGAGCGTTCGAATTCAGTGCGGGTTGTGAAATTGCTGAGCAGCGTTTTCATTTAGATTATCTTCCTCTTCTGCGTCGTGGCAACGGAACGTCGCCGCGTACGATGACACGCCCAAATGAACAATCCGTTAATGAAAAACGTCTCCCCACCCACTCACCCATCTCACCACCTCACCCCGGTCGAAGGCTTTCTTCTTCTTCTTCTTCTTCTTCTTCTTCTTCTTCTTCTTCTTCTTCTCCTTCTTCTTCTTCTTCTTGCAGCAGCAGCAGCAGCAGCGGTCGTCTTCGTCGTCAGAAGTCGGTCCCACCACGACCGGAGGATGGCAGAGGATGACCGACCTGAAAGAAACTCTCTCTTCCTCCCCCCCATCTCTCTCTGTGTCTCTTTCTCTTTAAAAGCAACCGATCCGTAATTATGTTCCGAAAGGGAAGGACCCGGATGTGTGCGGTTGGCGGTTCTAACGCCAGAAGAATCGAAGAGGCGGCGTTTCTCCTTTAGGATAGATAGTCCCCGGTCTGGTGGCGACGAAGACGTCACTGTCGTCAGCGGCGAAGGAACCGAGGGACAGAGGAGTCCGTCGCTTCAAAGCGCCATCAGCAGCAGCAGCTGGAGCAGAGATTCATCAGCGATTGATGCGTGCGCCGGGGAAGAGAGAGGACAAAGACGCCCTATATAATAATAATAATAATAATAATAATAATAATAATAATAATAATAATAATAATAATAATAATAATAATAATAATAAATAATAATAATAATATTTTAATAATAATAATATTTTATTATTATTATTATTATTATTATTAAGGTTTAAAGTGGTTAACAAGGTTTAAAGTGGTCCCGGAGGGTCGGCGAAACAGTAGATACAGTCCAATTCGCCTTCCTAATGCTTCACTGTTAATAATTAATTTCAAGAGGCGATTATTTGCTTCGTGACCCAGCACTATATAGTGCTGTGTTTGTGTAGATTCAAGCCGTTGGCGTTTAACTCTCTACTTCTTTGACAATTATTGCAAAACCTTTCGAATTAGGCCTATCATCTGGTGCGCCTGTTCGAAGATCTGCCACTGTATTCTGAGCGTATGTTTTTGTCCTGTGTATGTATAGACCTGCGTGTAATAAAATGCAGCAGAACTATGTGAACTGGATGATGTGGAACTTGTTCTTGTTTCAGCTTCGTAACCTTCTGGAATTTTATTCGTCTAAAGTTGAAGCTAGAAAATACTTCCTCCGTCAAAACATCAATATAATATTATAATCGTTCGGTTGTCTTTTGGACAATTATTATAGCGCGTAATTGTTGCTCACCGGTTTCATTAGACACCGTTTGGTTGTAATTTTAGCGAAGTATCCTCTCGCCCTCTTTCTTACACTCCCTCTTTCTCTATACTGTACTGCTAAATCTCCTTCCCTCTCTCGATCTCCTCTCTAACGCCCGCACATAGGCCTAATCTTTTGATCGTGATTTCTACCATCTGTCACTGAGACGAGTTCTATTATCGTTCTCTTTAAAGTTTCTCGTTTTCATCTGTGTGCTTTCGATGCCTTCGACCGTTTCAATCGCTTAACGATTTTAAAAACGCACTTAACCCCGCCATTTAGAGCATTCCAGATAGCATATAAGTGAAAGAATGACAAGGAATGTCAAGGATATTAGGCCTATGGACTAAATTTGCGGCCATACTTTCTATTTATAGACATCAGGAGGTTCATCGCTCTGTATACAGTAGCACTTTAAAGTTCTGTCTTCTAAAGGTGCATCTCGAAAGTTCTCTGACAAGTGCATTCCAAATAGCAAAATTATGTTGTTTCCCATATTCCGCTAAGGGTCCATCAATATAGTACGTACGCACTGAGGGGAAGGGGTTGGATTTTGGAGGGGGAAGGGGTTGGATTTTGGAGGGGGAAGGGGTTGGATTTTAGAGGGAGAAAGGGTTGCATTTTGAAGGGAGAAGGGGTTGGATTTTGGAGGGGGAAGGGGTTGGATTTTTGAGATTTTCGTACATGTACGCTGTGTGCAACGGGGGAGGGGTTGAAAATATGCCTTTTTTGCGTACTAGGCCTACTACTTGGATGAGCCCAAATCATATCTCACTGGGTCTCTCCCAGATCTCCAATACTACGAATTCATCCCCAAGACCCCAACTCATCAACTCACGAACACCTCTAGGCCTACATCGGCATCTTGGTAACGGGACGTCCCTAGCTGACGTAACTATAGTTATAGAGGCCTAGACCACTGAAATTACAATAAGTTATAGTTATACAGTTAGTTATACAGTTACAGCATATATATATATATATATATATATATATATATATATATATATATATATATCAGTGGCGGCCGGTGGGTCTAGGAAGTGGGGGTTGCAGTGTTAGTGAGAACAATTTCACTCTTAAAATTAGGCTGGGATACTTCGGTTCCAATGTGATCCTATTATGTGGATAGTGATTGTTTTCCCGCGGTATATTGCCTCAGCGCGAATATAATTATTCCTGATTAATCTAGCTAGCTTAACTTGCTAAGCTGCTTAAGCTAGGTTATGTAACAGTTGAAACTATACTGCATAGACCTAATTAAAAAAAAATACATGAATTATATATTTAAACTTATAATATGGCAGTAAGTTAAGTAAGGATGAATCATAGAATGATAAAGTTTAAGTAGTGCATTTTTATTAATTAGACTTAAAATGTGTTCTATAATATTTAGATTCTTAGACATCTTAAGTGCTATTATAGATGTACGTTCTTTCCAATTTCCTGTATGTATTGGTTTATGAAGAATAGTTGGCCCCATGCCTACAAGTTGCCACCCCAACGGCCTCCCCCAATTTGCAAATCCTGGATCCGCCACTGCAACCGAGGCAGCAGACAGACAGACAGACAGACAGACAGACTGACTGACAGGCCCCTCGAAAGTACAGTAATTTGGTCTTTTCTTCGGTGAAGCATTTATTTCGCATCATCATCATCATCATCATCATCATCGCCGGACGAGCGCTTTGATGTTTGTGCCACACAACATGGAACTAATTAGGAAACAAAGTAATTTGCTGGTTCTGATCTAAATACGGTCCAGGCAAAGTTTTATATATATATATATATATATATATATATATATATATATATATAGGCATATATATAGGCATATATATAGGCATATATATATATATAGAGGCATATATATATATACGCTTTCGTATGTTGTTCGAGAGGTGACAGCCATTACTCAACGTCGAGGGTCGCCGTTGAAGTGGATTTGCTTGTTATGCGGCGCCTCGACGTGTCTGTTAATTAACGATGGAGGAGGGGGAGGCGGAGAGAAGCCGTAACGCTAATATGGGCGACAAATCTTATTTGTGCGACTTATTTCGGTCGAATGTGAAACATCCCGATTAGCGCCGTAAAGTTTTAATCATCTTCGTCTGTAGTCCCGAGCTCTGAGGGTTGCGTGCCATCTTCAGCACACTATATAGACGCGTCAATCAGCTGTTTATTGAAATAGGGACCGATCCCACATTCGTTATCTTCCCTGCGCTTCTCACTCTCCCTTCCTCACCACTCCGCCTCCCCTCTCTTTCCCTCTCCTGGTACTGCACAGTTCGTCTATATCAGCATCGGCGAATTTGTCTATTTCAGCATAGGCCTACGTCAAACTTATGTCGTAGATATAACTTATATAAGTTAACCTGTTCTGTTTCGCGGCATCCGATGATGCTAGACGCACCTTTGTAGACTACCTAGAATCCTAGATGTCTTGTATACCTGCCTGCCGAGATTCTCGATTCTGACGTCGTCTGCCGTTGCTATTTCGCATTTATGCACAGGTGTTCTGGGTGTTTCCAGGTTATCACACAGAATACCTGGCAAAAAACCTGGCACAAACCGGTCTAAATAATACCTGGCAAAAGTTAGGCTAATTGTTTCAATGTTCGGACAGCGCGCAACGACCAACTTCCACCGCTGTTCTAATAACGGCTAATCCTGTCACCGCACTCCTGCAGCAATGTAATTCAATCTCGCCCTGTTCCTTCTGCCATTTCAGTCTTCGCGAGGTGTTTCACCTTGAGACGTACAAAAGTAAACGCAAGTAAGTAAAACCAAATTTCTATAGCGCTGCTGTACGAAAGCTCGGCGCATTGTTCACGAGCGCTCAATATCGGGGGAAAAATCCATGGTCCGTAAACCGTAGTCGGTGGTGGTCAAGGTTGTAGATCCAGGTAGGCAGTCGCAGAAAAGTATTTAGATTTATTTTTAAAGATTATTTTTAACGTGAAAATGCCTCAGCTTATATAAGTGTTATTTCTAGGATTTTGAATTGGGGGGAGTGTCGGGAAAATCTGGGGTGTCGGAATTTTTAAGTATCTGCCCGAAAAAGGCTGACAAGCAAAAAACGTTATCAAGTCCCAAAAGCAAGCAAAAAACCTTTAAAAGTCTAAAAAACCTCTGACAAGCATAAAAAAACGGTCAAAGGTCATCCGAACATAAAGGTTGCGGGGGTGTCCTTCTCCATTTGTGGGGGTGTTCTGAGCTAATTAGTATGCTTTTTGTATGCATATACCATTGTCACATTATCAAATTGTGGGGGTGTCGACCTCAAATGGGGGTGTTGAGGGTGTTAAGGGGTGTAAAAATATCCCTGGCTTATATAGCGCCATGACTTCAGTGCACTGACGTTTCTTTGATAAAATGATACTCTCAGTCCATCTTTAAAAAACGCCGTGTCCGCGGCATCACCGAATATGATACATCTCTGACCGTCTGCTAATGAATCGATTTGAACACCCTGACCCTGTATAACGAGCAAAACCGACGCTCTCTGAGTCACCGAGTCATCAAGGATATCTCGATCAGAGGCCGGCTTTCAGACGTATTTAGATTTCTCAGTGAAATAATTAATCTCACAGTTGGCCTACAGCAACTTGAAACGGAGAATTGATTATTGATTCTTGAATAATTATACATGAAAACTATACTTGAAGAACACGCAGATTGCAATGCTGCTCTGTGTCTGATGCAGAAATGGCAAGATAGTCGAAGAGTAGATGAAGACAGCGTGTAGCAGTGGCGCAGCCAGGATTTCTGGAAGGGGGTTTGGTTTTGACTTTTGACCGTGACCAACTTAAACAAAATCTTGACAAGCAAAAATGGTCGTCAAGTCTATGGCGCTTAAAATTTTTTGGTAAGCAGCCCCAAAGGAGGGGGTTGACCCTCAAAACCGCGTCCGAAAATTTAAAATGCATGTAAACACATTAAAAAGAATTTTTCGTCGGCGCCCAAGGGGATTTAACCTCAACCCTCCTGGCTACGCCACTGGCGAGTAGTAATGGGCCTAGTTCGTTGGCGTAGCCATCATTTTTACCGAGCGCTTATGAAATTACTGTTGATGATCTTTCGAGGACTTGTTTCGTAAAGCCAGACCTAAACAGAAGAGGGATTGGCAGAAAAATAATGGTGGAACGGTGTCGCTATTATAAAGAAGTAAGAGGGAAAAGGAAAATGACACTGAAAAGCAAAGCCATAACTTCCGGCGTGCAGTTGCCATTTTGCATGTTAGAGGCTGTTCTAGGTCTAGGCCGGGTGTCTGTAAAGTACAGTACCTGGTGCATGTTAAGTATTAAAGTAAGCATTATGCGTATATAATAGAAAAAATTATGGGGCACGGCAGTGGCGGTTCCACGTTGGGGATGACTGAGGATGCACCCTCTCCGCCGAGATTTTTTGCTTGTCATTAGCGTTTGACGCTGGGTAATGGGTATCTGTATACAAAATAGAGCTGATGACCTTTTTGTTGCTTGTCAGCCTTTTCCAGGAAATTTTATGTTCATTTGTCGGGAAAACGCTGTAAATGACCCTTTTTTGCTTGTCGACCCTTTTCGGGATTCCATTTCAACTCCCCCAAAAGGCTATAGTTTTTCATTGCACCTTCCCACCAACTTTCTAAAAATTCCTTGCATCCCCACCAAGAATTATTGGAACCGCCACTGGGTCATGGCGTCCCTCTCTAAAAAACCCATAGAAGGGACGAGCCGCAAATGACAATTTCTCAAAACCACTGCGTAAAGCTATAAAATTAGACAGAAAGTATGCCTTTTAATTGCTCGATTTTTTGCATTAAATTACTAGACATTTACAGCTGTGTGAAAGCCACTAGGAGCGCTAACGGGGGCTTGAACCTCGCTCCATCAGCCTACCGCTCCAGCGCGCAACCTGCTCTGCCATTTTCCGCCAGAGGCTGTTCTAGGTCTAGGCCGGGTGTCTGGCCCACCCAAAACATATGTGGCCTACCCTGTGGCTGGCCTACCCGAAATTCCACGATTGCAATCAAAACCACGGAATTTCAGGTGGGATTAATTAACCTTCTGAGCTTGGACACGATGACATGGTCCAACCTTGACTTACCCAAAATTTGTATGACCTATGTCTGACCTACTGAAACTAAAATTCCCAGAGCCGCCCCTGTCTTGCGCCCCTTACAGATGCCTTGATGTTGGTAGAAATGATGCTTGGAGACTCTGCACTTTTTATTCCGTCGATGTACCGCCTGCACTTATTTCTGAAAATTACGCGACTGCGAATTTGACTCCCGTCTCATCTTGCCAATTTGGTTCAGAACTTCTATAAACAACAAAATGCAAATGTCAGGGCAGGAAGCGGGATATCAGATTGGTTTCCCATAAAGAAAGGCCAGCGTTTTATCCAGGCCTGTTAAGGAGATTCTCCCCTCAAAATTCCCCCAGAAAAAATGTCAGCCCTTGCACAAATGTTTGCATCGAACTTTGTCTCTTCCCCTCCGGCCAAGGATCTAGACTTCAGGGACGGCCAAACCCATAGAAGGGACGAGCCGCAAATGACAATTTTCAAAAGCTTGGGAGCCGTATTACCACAATTAGACACGAAAACAAGGTTGTGCGATAAAATTCTTTGCAAGATTTTTTGCATTAAATCGCTGCTGTGGTTTTTTTAACGGGGTTCATTTGAAAACAATGACAAACTTATAATAGTAGTGAAAACTGTTATGTGAAACATTTTATCATCTGATGATCTGTTAATATGCTCAACAAATTTTTTTAAACTTTTCGCGAACCACGGATTCTGTCAGAAGAGCCGCATGCGGCTCACGAGCCGCAGTTTGGCCACGCCTAATCTAGAGTCTAGAAGAGGAAGAGAAAGACAGTGGCGGCTCTAGGATTTGGCAAGTGGGGGGCGTTGGGGTGGCAACTTCTAATCATGGGGGCTGTTTATTTTGTTTAATGTATTAGCATATATCCCAAGGGTCCCAACTGAAAACTTTTAAAAGCAGACACTCAATAGGGAAAAACGAGCCCTCCTGACTAAGAAGATTAGCCGCCACTGGAGAAAGACAACGAATGAAATGGCTGGGTGGAATTTCTGAAGCAACACGCACGAATGTGAAGGAGCTGACTGAAATTGTGAAGAACAGAGAAGACAGGAAAAACACATAGGCCGACATGGTATCACGAAGAGTCTACGCTGAAGACCACACAATGAATGATGTGATGATATTGAAGAATGGCGCGGAAGCAGTTTACAGGATCTGAGTCACAGAACAATGAACAGGAAAGAATGACAGAAAACTGTGGAGATGGCATTATAGACCTACACCAAGGGGTGATGAGCCCACGCTTGATGATGATGATGATGATGATGATGATGACGATGGCAATGATGATGATGACGACAGCGACGACGGCGATAATGATGAATTTATTTTACGTTTGTCTTCGATAAACTAAGGCTATATAGCCTATTGACTTTTCTAGCTTGCTTGTCGCGAATAAACTTTCAGCAGTGGCGTAGCGTGACTTTTGAGGGGCCCCGGGCCCGGGGCATCCTTGATATGGGGGCCCCAGTGGCTGACGGGCAAAAAAAGGTCGTCACATCGGTTTATAGTATTGGCGGGAAAATAAAAATTAAAAATATCACTCTTCGGGCCCCCTCTCCCGGGGCCCGGGGCTGTCTCCAAAGTGCCCCCGCACCCCGCCTGCCCACGTTACGCCACTGACTTTCAGCGCCGTAATTTGGCGTCCGGTTGTTATACTGGTCTTGGATTGTGCTTCACTGCTTCTGCTGAAGAGTTGAGATGACGAATTCTGTTTTTAAGCGCTGAGGATCGCCAACAGCAGTTACGTCATCAACGGTAACTGGGCGCTGATGAACAGCGACGACTACGAGGGCGCAGGTACCGTCTTCACCTACTACCATCCTTCGCCGACAGAAATACTGGAGTCGGTCGTCGAATACATAACTGCCCCTGGACCAGTCAACTTCACAATAGACGTCATGGTTGGCAGTTTGAAAATCGGATTCTCATGCAACTAATGTTTTAGCATGATCTATCTAGGATCCAGGGTTATTTCTAGGATTCTCAATTGGGGGAGGGGTGTCAGTATTTTCTGAGGGTCACCGGCCGAAATAGTCGGACAAGAAAAAAGGTCATCCATGGCTCAAATTGGGGGCGTGGGTGTTGGAGGGGTGTCGGTCTCAGATTGGGGTGTTGGATGGGGTGGTGGTGTTGGGGTGTAAGAATATCCCTGCTTGGATCAGACAGATAATTGTAAGAGGTGGAGTTCATTGGGAAGGGTAGGTGACTGCCCAGTGCCTGTCCACTTTTTTGACTCAGTTGGTTGAGCCATATTGCATTCTATTTGTAAATTACTATGATGTTTTGCAGACTTTATTAATGTGGTCATTGAAATGACACGGTTTAAGTTAATCAAAAACTGGCACTGAAGCTGAAGAAAGACAGATCGACTTGAATGACTAGGGTACTAAGAATACAGTAGAATCTGTGTTATTCAATTTATTGGGATGGCATTGGGTTACAAGGAGGACACATTCGGTTTTCGAATGGTTGAGGTTAATTCTATTATATGTAACGTTGAAATGTTATCCAGCATAAAGGTTATAATTAATCAATAGAGAAATCTGAAAGAAATGGCCCAAGTAAAGTAAGTAAGTAAAGTAAAATCTCGTGGATTTCTATAGCGCCTTGAAAACAGCACAACAGTAGCTGCTTATTCTTAGGCACTCAGCCTCTCTTAAAATAGCTATGGGGAAGGTATGTTATCAGCCAGGCAATAGTCAGCATCCAAAGGGCAGTTAGGCTAGGTTGTTACAGCTATGGAGGATATGATTTTAGAAAAAGGAATGATTTAAGTTTAGACCTGAAGACTTGAGGAGATTATGCGGGAATTATAGGAAATGAGGAATCAGATTTTATTGTTTGAAAGTGTCCAAGTCTGCGGAGGGAAGCTGGGATCGAGTTCCAAAGTTCAGGTGAGACGTATGAGAAGGCACGGTTGCAAATTTTCAGGGATGACTGATTGAGTGGGCGTGACAGAGTGAGGTAAGATGATGAACGTGTGGGTCGAGGAGGCTGAGGGGTTAATAGTGATCTAAGGTAGACAGGTTTTGATGACTGAAGTGAGCTATGTGTAAGTGTTATTATCTTATATTGGATACGTTCAGTTATTTTAAGCCAATGTAATGATTTTAGTATGGGTGAAATATGGAAAATTTTAGGTGACTTTGTAACAGCACGAGCAAGTGCATTTTGTATTGATTGCAATTTGTTGATAGAGGCTTTGGGAAGGTTATAGTAGAGGGAGTTACAATAATCTAATTTGGAGTGGACTATTGAGGTGGCAATTGTGGAGGCAGTTTTAGTATCTAGGCAAGGACGTAGGCAAGTGTCACCATATTTGTAAATGTATAAGGCAGAAGGCTAGGATACGCTGGTGTGTATCTTAGCTGGATTTGAGTACCCGTAAATGGCATTGCAGTAGACAGTCTGCGAACAATAATTTGTCTGCAAAAATCGGCAGTCTTGTATGTGCAGTAACGACTTTTTCATTTGAAGTGCATTTACCGGGTACCTCATAAAATAGTGTATCATTTCTCAGGCTGATTTAGCTTTCTAAACCACTTTAAATCACGTTATTATTATTATTATTATTATTATTATTATTATTATTATTATTATTATTATTATTATATTATTAATTTATTATTATTACTTAATGCCAAATGCATTACTAAAGTAGTGCTATAGAAGTTCTTTAGTTAGCTAATTAGTTTTTGCTATTTTATATTGTAATCTGTCTTCAGGTGATTCATGAACATCTGAATCGTGGAATCATGTACACTTACACGATACCAAGTCAGAAGGGTCAGTCGTCGCCTAACCACAGACACCACTTCCGACATCATGGCCGCCGACATTTTATGTCGTCGACACTTCCTACGTCTTTGCTTTCAACGGCACCTGCTTCGCTTCATTCTGATGGCAAAGAAGTTCAGTCTGATCAGGTTCATGGCGGAGGCAGCAGCAGAAGTCAGAACCATACCTCTGTGCTGGACAACAGGCATCGACAGAAACCAGCTCTTCCGAGATTGTACCATGCGCCTGGTGGCGGTGGTTACCAGTATCCACTCGGAAATGTTCCTGCCAATCGCTTCATCAGTACTTCAAATCAGAGTGCTGCCGGCCCAGACGCCTATCAGGCGGACTCTGCATTCAGGCCTTCGATCTATCGAGGGCCTCAGGTTCCTGGAACCGTCGATCAGTCGGAAGGCGACGGTAAACTGGACAGACGCGGTAACCCTGGAGTCGCTAGGCAACCCGGTTTCAATTATCGAGGTCCGGCTCGCCGCCCACTTCAACCGGGAATCAATCACAGGATTCAGGGTCCACCGATTCTTCAGTCACCACATGGTCAAGCGCAGCCCCCATATATCATCCCTGGTCAAAGTGGGCTCGGATATGGCCAGCCCCAGCCTGGGATCTATTCACCCGGCGTGTACGGGCAGCCTGCGTGGTATCCTAGACATCATCATCAACCTGGGGGATATCAGTCGCCGCCGTATGTTCCGTATCCATCCTATCATCAACAGGGACCGTATCCGATACATGAGCCTGCTCCGAGCGTGCAGCAGCCTTACTACCCTGTGAGAAGTCTATCCTTGGAGCAGCCTCCTCGAGATGCGTCTGTGTACAATCCGTACGACTACTACCAGGGGAGGTACCCGTCCCCCCTCAACGATCAGAGAGCGGTGGTGCCGCCACTCGGACCCAGTTCTTCGTTGACTTTGACCGGAGTTGGTGACTTTGCTTGGAAAGTGTCCGGATTCGGTGAATGTTCCCAGACGTGCGGAGGCGGTAATTATTTTCTTCACTCGACTTTCACGACGTATCTGTCAGTTATTCCATTCCTGTTATAAAGCATCTCTGATAGGGTTGTAACTTTTCCGGAGAAGTAGAATTTTGGGAATTATTCCGAAAATTTTCTGAAATTTTCTGAAATTTCCGGAAAAATGAAACCGGAAATGCCGCGCGTATGTCCATAAAAATATTATATAGCGCTACAATACTGACAATTGTTAACAAATGCCCAATAAATGAATAGCAATAAATAGTAATAATGATAATAAAAATAACAATAGATAGTAGTAATAGTAATAAATATTAATAAACAATAATAAACATTAATAATAATATTAATAAATAATAATAATCAACTTTTCCGGAATTATTCCGGAAAAGTGCCGCTATTTTTCCGGAAATTTCCGCAATAATTCCGGAGGAAATCTCCGGAAATTTCCGAGCTCACATCCCTAAATTCTCTGATGTCTATGTTAAGGTGTCAGACTATTAAATGCTTGTTTAAGCCTTCGTATCAGTTATGTGCCAGCTACCGAGGTCATTAGTAGCAAGTCATCAGAGAAGAGAAATGGCATCAGTGAACAATTAAAATAAGCTATGAATGAATGTGAGGATGATGGCAATTCATTCATTCATTCATTCGTTCATTCGTTCATTCACTCTCTCACTCACTCACTCACTCATTCATTCATTCATTCATTCATTCATTCATTCATTCATTCATTCATTCATTCATTCATTCATGGCATGTGATGCATCAAGTGAGTTGAAGTGCCTGAAAAGAAGACTCTCTGTGCCTGTGATCTTATTTGGCATAAGTTTTGTTATAGAAAATAAAAACTAGTCCATCTAATGTAAGACGGTCGTAGTTTCTGTAATGTAAATAAAATAATGTAAGACGGTGTCTAAATTGTTAGTTTAAGTATTCAAAATTTTGGAGTAACAAAACTAACAATTAAACAAGTTTTGTTGTAAACGATATACCCGGTCAGGGCCGGATTAAGGTCCGAGTGGGGCTGAGAAATAAAAAAGGTAGTCGCTTCCATAATTGGAAAACTGCCTCTTGTAAAATTTCCCGCTGCCTTCACTGAAAATCTCTGACAAGCATAAAAAGGTCGTCGCTTGGAAAACGGTGGACCTATTTTTTATGGTGGGCCTGGGGCTTCAGCCCCCTCAGCCCCCGCCTTAATATGGCCCTGTACCCGGTATAAAGAACCTATTGTTAATGACTATTTTGAAATTAAATTTAAAACTAGTTGCCACTGCAAAATGAAGGACAGCTCACCAGTTGCATTTCCATCCCATATCCACAACAATTCGTCCATGAAATGCTAGATTCATTCATTTTTTATAGACATGTATGGCTGACACTTAGGCGCTAGTGCAAATGTCCATCATGCATTTATATAGCACCTTGAAAATAATGAACTGCTAATCCACCTAATGCGCTCTGGAGACTCCATTAATTTTCAATCTGCGCTGGTGGACACGTGAGTGCCTGGGAATCTAATCCAGGTTGATGGCGGGCAGAGCAGACTGAACTAGCATGGCATGCTACTGTGGAATTGGAGACTCGACTGCTGTAGTCAGCTGATTTTGACTAGGTATTTCAGCCGCTGAATTTACTGATATTGACAGGTGTTCAGGAAACGCTAATAGTATGCATGAAGATCACTGGTGCGCAGGTTATTGTAACCGAAGAAAATTGCGATGCCGCTGTAAAGCCAACTGGACGCTCTGTTACGTGCAACACGATGGCCTGTCCACCAGGGTTAGTTGATAATATACTGTATGTATAATGTATATCAAAATTTTAACCTAATTTCATATGCAATACTTGATTACTATATGATGGCAGGCCGAGCAGACTGAAATGCGGAATTGGAGACTCGACTGTTGTAGTCATCTGTGTTTGACTAGCTATTTCATATTTTAACAGTTCTAAAATAATGCAGGGACAGAGAGGGGAGAGAGAGAGAGAGAGAGAGAGAGAGAGAGAGAGAGAGAGAGAGAGAGAGAGAGAGATAGAGAGAGAGAGAAAGAGAGGGAGAGAGAAAGATATAGAGAGAGAGAGAGAGATATATATTTTTGGCACATGGCAAGGAAGCAGAGGATTGTCTTGAGAAAGAGGTCGTACAAGGTACCAGTGTTTTATACAGGCCTGTTAGAAGGGGAGATTCCCCCACAAAAACCCTAAAAATTCCCCCCAAAAAAAAAAAAAAATCCCAGCACTTACACAAATTTTGCATTGAACTGTGTCTTTTCCCCTCCAACCAAGTCGATTTTCCCCCGGAAAGCCTCGATTCCCCCCCCAAAGGCCTGGAGTCTGGATAAAACACTGCAAGGTACAATTCCAGGAAGAAGAGCTCAAGGAAGGCCAAGGATAACCTGGCTCGACAACATCCAAACCTGGACGAGACTTACAACGTACCAAGCCATGAGGGCAGCTAACAATAGGCAACAATGGAAAGGGATAGTCATAGTGCGACCAACCCGCAGAGCGAGGAAGGTTAAAGAAGAAGAAGAAGAAGACCTTTGCAGAGCAATATAATTTTTTTAGCAACGATTCATGTTCGTGTGGAATGACTTTGATCTCTGAGAAAGACTCGTACTATTTGTGCCTGTCTTTACAGAAAGGTCCCAAGAATTTTCTCTTTTTATATAGTTGGCTATTCTCCGCCGATTGATGTGTTACTGTAATCTGCTGTAGACTTTGGCGCCAATTCCAGCAATAGCCGATTTGAATTGTTGATATTATCGGTACTGGCTACTTAATCGGCGGAATAAGTATGTACTTGTAGTGACATTCGGCGTTACGTGAAGAAGAAGAAGAAGATGATGATATGCATTTTACATTGTTGTTATTGTTTCATTCAAAGGTGGGAGGCGAGCAACTGGTCTGAGTGCTCAACGACCTGTGACCGTGGCCAACAGACCAGGATTGTGGAGTGTAAGCAGAGGATGAGTGCCACTTACGCGGTGAGTGTTTCGGCCACTCATTGTCTGCAGGCACCTCGACCGGAGACTTCCAGAGTATGTAACGAAGATAGACCGTGCGTGCGGTGGATGATCGGAGACTGGAGTCAGGTATGTCGCCGACTTTGACAAAGAACAGGACGCTAATGTTCGTTTACTTCTTGGTCAAGAATTGAAGAATAATTAATTGCGAAACTCTTGATTTATACTATGGAGTACCGTAAACTGTTTCTGTTGTGGTTTTCCGATTCACAAGATCTGTGAATGGACCCGGTTTACTACTTGACGACACACTTTTTAAACAGTGCAGTATATATATGTAGAATAGTTTCCACAATTGTAATTTCTGAATTAAGAAACTGTTTCTAGTTAATTTTGATCGTCTGCTAAGATTGAATCAGTAAGAATCTTGACTTGCACTGAAATTTACTGATTCCCATTTTCTAGCCATTTATGTCACTGTTCTGGAGACTTGTATATATCAAGTAGGTAATGGTACCACTAACCATTTCTTTGTCTAATTATTGGTTTGTACAATACATGATAGAATCAAAGGCAGTGAAATAAAAAAGCACTTTGTCTTATTAACTAAGGCCAGAAAGCAGAAGGCACAAGCAAATTTGTGTCGATTCTGATTACTTGCAACACGGTTTGACCATTTTAAATGTTTTAGAGAAGTTGATAGACATTGTAACTAGCTGGATGACAGTGGCATTAATTAAGTGAGTACAAAGCAAATTCTTGATTGAATTAATTAAAAATATAAACATTGTATTACGTGTAAACTTTTAATCTTTTGTCTTTTGTGTTTCTGTTTAACCTTGTTCCAGTGTTCTACAGAATGTGGACGTGGACAGCGAACAAGAGAAGTCGTGTGCGTAAATTTTGATGACAAACCGATTCCAGAAAATAAGTGCAATGGTACGAAGCCCAAGGCCACAGATTACTGTGATATGGGGTCCTGTGCTAAGACTTGGTTTTACACAGAATGGACAGAACAGGTCAGTCTTTTACTCTGTAATGAAATATACTGCTGTTGTTCAAGACTTTTTCCAATAATTTTGCTGCTGCCTGAAGTCAATTTAAATTCAGGTCGATATGGATATGAGCTGTGGTAAATAATAGGATGAAGTCAAAATTTCTGATCATATATTAAATACATTTTTTGGCAGATGAATTAGCTGAAAAAGTATCACGCTTAATTTATCGAAAAAGAGCTTGTAGGCCCACAGGCCAAGCTACTACGTTATACCTTGCACCGATAAATGAATAATGCATTGATTTTATTACCTATATCTCCTAGATATAAAAGAAATTAATTGATAATCAATTTAACAAACAGTTTGTACATTCTGGTCAGTATTTAACAAACGATTCTTGCGGAACAATCCGAAACAGACCCATCACACCTCTGTGTTTATACATGTGGCTCTATGCAGGCAATTTTGAAACATTTTTCTCATGTATGTCTGTGTGTGCATCTGCATCAATGTGTGTGTGTTTTGGTTTATTATTCACTGTGTTTATACATTGAATAGTACGCGTGCATTTAAACAGTGTTCAACTGGTTGTGGCGATGGGGTTCACACTCGGCACATCCACTGCTCTGCTGAACCAGCGCGCTGTGGCGAGATTAACCGACCAAAATCGGAGAAGCCGTGCAAGAATGAGTTTCCCTGTGGTGGAAAATGGTTCATGGGTCCCTGGAGTGATGTGAGCATCTGGAAAAGCACATCATTGGCATTTAATTAAAACTATATCATGACTATGGTTAAATATCAGACACACGTAAGGCTTTTATATTGGCCATTATTAAATTACAATCCAAATTACTATATACTGTATGATTTGGTTGCAATTTTTGAAATAGTTTCCAATTGGTGCTAAAGGACTTTTAAGATAGGGTCCTTTTTTGATAATATTGACCTTTCTTGATCATGATTTCATTCCCATATATATTAACAACCGTGTCCAATACTGTCGAAGTCAATTCTCATCATCCTTGCCAGAATGAGTTGTAGTATTAATCTTTTATCTAGATGACCCTCATAGTCAAATTTCAGAATTATAGATTCTTATTTCACTGGACTGATTTAAAGCTTGGGTCTCATTACATGCGTTTCGATGTATTAGCAGCACAGAAGAATTCCATGTATCATAATATGAAACCATCTCGTTTAACCAAATCAACAGTTAGTAGGCATGAAAACATAAGACTGAAACTTTTTTTTTATTTTCAAAGGTAAAAATTTGATTGGTTGTTCCTGACACTGTTAACAGTATTTCTTTCATAAACTGAAGTACTGCTAACCCTTGCTAATTTTCAGTGTACAGCCTCTTGTGGCGAAGGAGTCATCAAACGAGATGTTGTGTGCATGAAGAAACTTGGCAAAGCGATGGCAATTGTCAGCGATGAGAATTGTGAAGAAAGTGAAAAACCAGAATCGGAGGAAGCGTGTGAGTTAGAGGCATGTCAGTCAGAGTGGTACATGACAGACTGGGTTGAGGTGAGTGGTGGATACATCAGAACAAACAATCAAAATTATGTCTGACTGTTGTTAAGAAACAAACAATGCACAAAGTTTATCAACTAATAAGCAAATTGAGTGAGATATGAGTATATATTTGTCCAGTGTTTATTCTAGCCACCTAGATGTTGAGGGGGGAGTTTAACATGTTTGAGGGGGGGACAAAGTTTCTCATGTTTGACAAGCAAAAAAAGGTTATCATTGTATATTTCCCTTTGAAATGCTTCACAAACAGGTAAAAAGGCCATCCTTATATTTTTTCCCTCTCCAAGTGCAAAAAACCCCCGTCGTCAAATTTTTTTGGGAAATTCACCCCAAGCTAAAATGTTAAATTGTTGGGGGGAAATTCCCCCCAGAGAAGGCCTAGAAAAGGGTTCTACGATTTGTGACTCTTGATGGCGTGGTCTAAACTCTAATGCAAAGATTTGTCATCGGTGATTTTGATTGCTGATCAAAGATCTTCCAAGTTCAGGTTTTGCTCCCTTCCAAGGTAGTGGTCTTTGGTGGTTATTTTCGATAAATGGCCCAGTGATATTGTCCAGTCAAATTTGCTGATGACATTCAGAAAGACTTAAAAGATAGAATCCCAAATTTTTAGATAATCATGCCCTATTCTATTGTTTTCTGTCATGACATTAAATCCCCTTTGATGATGATGATGATGATGATGATGATGATGATGACGACGACAACGACGATGTAGATGTTGTTGGTGACGATGATGATGACGATGATGACGATAGGGGTAATGACAATAATAATGACAATTCTTAAAAATTGCTTGGGTTGGACCTTAATGATGACTTTTGGAATTTGTTTTGGCTGTTTAATTTCTAAGATTTTATTCGGATTAATTCTTTTACGTTCTGCAATTGTACATTTATTTGGATATTCGTGAAAGCATCTTTTTTCTGTGATCTCATTTTAACAGTGCTCAAGGTCATGTGACACGGGTCTGCGGTTACGTGAGGTGAAATGTCTGGATGAGAATCAAGAACCTTCGCAGTCGTGTGACCCTCTTGAAAAGCCAGAGACGAAACAGTCGTGCAATACTCAGAAATGCCCCTCTAGGGCAGAACTGAGTGATAATGCACAGCCTCTGGGTAGCTTGACACTATCTTAATACACTTACTAAGTTACTGGCTTTACCCGGCGACGCATTGCTGTCTGAATCTCTTCTCCCCTCACCCTCTCTGGTCCACACCGCCTTCCCAAATGTTCTTTCCCATTATTATTATTATTATTAATTCTGACAATTTCATATAGCGCAATACGCATAGCGAAGGCTAAAGTCAAGAGCGCTTTACAAATGTCCCTAATAGGAGATATTAAATAAATATGTTTTAAGGTTCCTAGTGAACAGTTCAGGAGATGTCACCCTAGTCACGTCCACCGGCAGGGAATTCCAAAGCAAAGGGTTGCCCCTCGAAACAGACCGATCCCCAAATTTTGCTGTCGTAGACGGGGGTGGAACCACCAATTGAGAACGGCTGCTTGATCGAAGCTGCGAGCGCCGATCAGACGACTTGGGCTTACAGACCAGAGCCGTTAAGTACTCGGGGCAGAAAGGGTCATTTAACGTCCTAAATGTAAACCAGCAACGTTTTACGCTCCGGAATCCGGAGCCAGTGAAGTTTGTCTCGTAATAGCGGTGTCACATGCTCATTCCACCTAGCGCCGAAGATCAGACGTGCTGAAACATTTAGCACCATCTGAAGACGGTTTTTGACAGGAAGTCCGAGTAAGATACTGTTACAATAATCCACTCGTGATAGAATGAGGGATCGACATCCCATGTAACCCTCGAAACCCCATTTCCCCTATCATCTTTTCCATCTCTTTTCTCTCTCTTTTCCCGTTTTCCTCACTTTCCTTCTTTCTCTCCTCCCCTCCATCTCCAAATCCCGCTCCCTCTTCCTCTCCCCCTCCTTCTGCCTCTCATCTCCCTCTCTTTCTCCTCCCTTTGGCAACTCCAACATTTGTTGGAGGTCCCTGTCCCTTCGGGACCTCCAACAAAACCCCTCTCACTTTCTCCGTGCTCTCAAACGTTGGTAAGTAAGCAAAATCTTGTGAATTTATATAGCGCTTGGAAAGCAACACAACAGTAGCTGCTAATTCTTAGGCGCTTAGTCTATCTTAAAATTGTTATGGGAAAGGTGAATGATCAGCCAGGCAATGGTCAATATATCCGGAGGATAGTGATGCTAGGCTGTTAGAGCTATGGAGGGAATGATTTTTAGAAAAGGAAGGATTTAAGCTTTGATCTGAAGACAACTGCATCCCCTGGAAGGCAAAAGCTATGGCGACAGTTCACCCCCTTGCATCGGAGGAACACGTAACAAGGGGAACAAAGAGGAACATGTGCCACTTCATAATGCATGGAAGTATCCGGATATATTGACCAATGACAGTAATACTGGTATATATGCAAAAGACGACTCAATAACAATATGCTTAAATTGAGCCTTCACGTAATTATTGCTGGTATATGGGCAGAGCTATGTGATTTTCTTCAAATTTTGTGTCTGATGTCTGTTTTGCAGTAATTTCATGCCAGGACAAGTTCAAGAACTGCCGCGTCGTTGTTCAGGCGCGGTTGTGTCGTTATCCATATTATAAAGACGTGTGCTGCTTTTCTTGCATCAGCCACGATCACGATGAAGAAACGTAGAGACGCAGCTCGACAATTGGAGCGTTGCGACATCTGCTAGTCTCTCTCTCCATTTGTCAGTCAACAACTCGAGTCTTGATTAGTCTGCCATCGTTTGTTCAGTTTCATCTTTCGTTCGGGGTTCTCTGGCAACAAATCTCCAGTTTTATGCGAGCATAGAGTATTTTATATCTCGAGAAATGATCTTTGTAATTAGTCTCCTCGTATTGTTGTTTCATATGATTCCTGAAACTCAAGGGAAATTTAGTGCTTATATTGAACTTGACCAGCTGAATTGAACTAGAAGACGCTCTGGTTAATTCAGTGCAGTTCGTATGTATGGGACTCCATGAGACAGCCTCCTTTAGCGATGCTAGCATGATATGAACCAAGAAATGATTGTCATATTTTTAGATAGCTCAAATGTATGCATATGGCTAGTACTGCATTTTTTCTGCTAAATTTATGTCTTATGTTTAGCTATGACTAGGTAGTAGTACGCTGTTACCCTGTACGGCTGTCTGAAGTATTTTTATGGAGTTAATACTGTATTTTCCTAGAGAAACACGAGACAGAGACTGGCGATTTTTATTAATTAATAATGTAGTCGTCACACGATTCACGGATCGTGTGACAACTGTCACACGATTCGTGAATCGTGTGACGACTACATTATTAATTATTAATGACAGATGGGCCAGTAGTCGAGAAATTGGGTTTCCTTTCTCCTATATGCAGTGCCGGATTAAGTTTTTGGAGGTCTGGTGCAAACAACGCGACGAAACTTTTTAAGAGGCCCTCAACCCTCCAAGTTTGAAGTTTCAAACCTCTGCCAAAAAATTATAAAAATTTATTTTAAACTATAGAAAATTTTCTTAAATATATTTATTTAAAATGATATACATTTAGTACTGCATTTTTAAAATTAAAATTCATTGTTTGTGATTTAATATACTATATTTACTTTAAAAATTGAACCAGTGGGTCTGACGCAAGTGCTCCAGTTGAGCCGTAGTTAATACGACACTGCCTACATGTGGTGTCCACTTTCACGTGCATGCGTTTGGTAAACTTACATTCACAGACACTTGTTTAATTTATACAAAATGACGATGGTGACAATGACACCAATGTTGTTTGTTAGCAGAAAAAATATCGTTTTTGCTTCTCAAGTCTTAGTTACAAGTTTAGTTGTGTTAACATCAGTACTTGATTGTTGAAGAGGCAATTGATTCTAAATCCATATGGTGTGATTGTGTCATGTCATGAGCGTGACCACGGTGCAGGAGTGCATGTACACCACCGGGAAGTGCTGATCTTAGGCAAATGTATTGGTAATAGTAGTAAAAGTGATAATTTGATAAACTTCCCCACACACAGTCCACAGACACTTTTTCTTTAAGTAGATTATGTATTTCTTGCAAACTTCAAAAAGCATAACATTGAAAATTTCATAAAAGCCATGGACTCTTAAGAGATCAGTGAGAAAACATGAATATTTTTGTCAGAAAAAGCAGACCAATATTTTAGAATTGCACCCTCAAATATTTTGGTTCTATGTCCAAACTCCTATTAATTCACTGGTAGTTCTGCCATTTGACTATTGGGGAACTGACTCTATGAGTGGAAAGTCTTCATTCTGCCTCTGGTGTTTGTATTTGCTCAGAGGATTAAGCCAGAACTTCAATGCATTTATAGCATTATATATTCTTATTACTGGTCCTTTTATACCCCCTAACCCCCCCCCCCCCAAAAAAAAAATTTGAGGTCGACACCCCCAAAAATTTGGTAATGTGACAATGGTATGCATACAAAATGCATACTAATTAGCTCCGGACACCCGCCCCATTTGAGGTCGACACCCCCAAATTCACAATCCAAGAAATATCTCTGCTGGTCCGTATCCTGCTATCTTATAAATTGTCACCAGTCTACTATGATTTAATTTAACCATTTCAGTTTCCAACTGAACATCGTAATATTGAGTTGCAAATGCCTAGAACACAATTCTCTGTTTTAGTGAATGATTTTAAGATGTCTGCTTAAATGCTATCTATATACCTGACAATATTAGATATCCGTTCATGTAGCTAATGTTTATTTCTTTCGTTCTGTAAAGTTTTGCCGAGAGCGCACGTAGATGCTGGCTTTAGCATTTTATTACGACTGTCTTAAGAACCAGTGACGTAGCGAGGGGGCAGTACGTGGGGGCGAACCGCCCAGGGCGGCACTTGCTCTAAGGGCGGTATTTTCGAGATTTTTTAATTTTTGAAATTTTTACTTTTATGATGCGATAAGGTTTTTTGCTTGTCAGGAAATTTTGGGAAATTGATATAACGTTTTTTGTTTGTCAAGAATTTTCGGACGTGGCACTTTTTTCGCCCCGGGCGGCGCTTTGCCTCGCTACGGCACTGCTTAGAACCATCACCATGGATCATCACTTGACCAGCATCTGTAATAACGCATTTGTCTGAAATCTATATATGACTACAATGGTTGTGCGTTGAAGCAATGACAATAAACTTTACTCTTGACAAATAATTGATCATGATATTTGAATTAAAATGAGGTCAAATTCTGACGTTTGCTGAATTCCTTAATTCATTTGTGCTGCTGCTCAGTGTTTAATCTAGACTCCTGGACTCCGGGGGGAACTGAAAAAGCCGGGGAAAACTGACAAAGCCGGGGGGAATTCTGCTAGGGGCCGCTGTTAGTCCATGTAGTATTCCAAAATTTCCGCGGGGAATTTGAAATTTCCGGGAGGAAGGGCAATTCCCCCGGAAACGGCCTAGATTAAACACTGCTGCTGCTGATGGTTAATTATGATTATCATGGGCGACCGCAGAAATCTTTCCATGAGTGCAAAAAGGATCTTGTGTGACGAAAGAAACGAGCAATTTTACTTTTTTCATAACTTCACAATTTTTCCAGGGGTGCAATCGCACCCTCTTGCAACCCCTCAGGACGCCCATGATGATTATTATAATAAAAACTTAATTATGTTGCTTCGTTTAGGCCTATACTTGACTATGCTGCCGTGCAAATATTTGCTGTAATTTTTTAAAATAGGCCTATAAGATTGTATAGCAAACGATGACTTATTTAAAGGGTTCTAGGACAATTCGGAGACGGACAATTCGGAGCACAGTTTAACCCTAACTCTAACTTTAACTCTAACCCTAACCCTAAACCTCACCCTAACTTGTGTAGAAGGCATAGTGGTGCTAATAGCAAGTCTATTACCTGTTGCATTTCATTACAATATGTCCTTATGTCTATGTTATGCCATCAGATTTATTATGATTTGCTCTTTTAATTACTTAGTTCAGTGTTAATACGTGGAATTTAGCATTTCTAGCTCTTGACGAGGGCGGGAAGTTGGCAGATTGGTAACAACACTGGACGATAGAGCAGAACGTCGCTGGTGTTGATTGATAAGCGATCGAACCAGGCCCGCCGCAAGTGGGGGTGCAGAGGGTGCAGCTGCACCCCTTGGAAAAATGTAGGGGGTGCAGTGCACCCCTGGAAAGAAGATGGGCTGCACCCCCTCTGCACCCCCTTTCAGCTAAAATTCGTCAAAAAATTGCCAAAATTTGCTAAAACTGGTTCAAAAATTGCCAAAATTTGCTAAAATTGGTCCAAAATTGCCAACATTTGCAAAACATCGTCAAAAATTTGCTAAAATTAGCCAAAAATTGCTAAGATTGGCCATAAAATTGCCAAAATTTGCAAACAATTATCTTGCCCCAAAGAAAAGCGTGAAATGATGCTACTGCTTTTATCTGGAGAAAATCTGCACCCCCTGATGAAAATTCGTTCCGGCGGGCCTGGATCGAACTTAGGCCTACTGATTAACTTTATAGTTTAACGAAGCAAAAATCATTTAAAATTTATTAGTAAAATCTAGAAAGTGATTATAGGCCTATACCATTAGCATAGATATACCGTCTACGTTAACCTTTCCTGAATCTTCTTCATAACTTCATCGTTTGCGTGGATATTTTCACACCCCCTAACACCCTCCATCTGAGGCCGACACACCCCGCAACACCCCCAATCTTAGCCTGGGATGAAATTTTTGCTTGTCAGACTTTTAGCCAGGGAGCCCCCAAATATACCGACATCCCCCAAATTGATAATCCTAGAAATAACCCTGATCGTTTGTAGGCCTACTTACGAAAATGTCCAGTTATTGTGTTGACAGCGTGAAAAGTGCCTATTTAATATGTTAAGTCAGATGTAGTCATTGGTTGATTAAAAAAGTGTTGTCGAGCGACTCCCGCGCCCATTAGGCCTATTTTGTTTAATTATTGGGGAAATTATCTCGGGACACTAGGTTATTAAATGTCAGTGGCTTTCACACAGGTTTACTTAGTCTCCTAAACCACTTAAAATCACATTATTATTATTATTATTATTATTATTATTATTATTATTATTATTATTATTATTTGTCGTACAGCTAGGCTAAACCCGATATTTTAGAGTTTAGACTAACCACTGAGGATCGGCCTCTACCAGTGTGTGGGAGCGGAGCATGGGGGTGCCAAGAGCCAAATATTGGGTGGGCCAACATGGCAAGTAACCAGTTAGCAACACGAATTTGGTTAATACAATTCCCTTGCCTCCTGTGGGGCCAGAGCCCTCAGCCTTGGAACCAGTGTTTATTCTAGCCCCCTTGACATTGGGGGGATTTTGAAATGTTTGGGGGGACAAGGTTTGAGTTTCCACACGTTTGGGGGGAAATTTCCATTCCCCCAGCCAACATCTAAAAAAGTTGGGGGGATTTTCAAACTGGGGGGATTCCCCTAAGAAGGCCTAGAATAAACACTGCCTGGAACCATTCCCTCCCCCGCCCATTAGGTCTAAATATTGGGTGGGCCATGGCCCAGCCTGTGGCACCCCCGCCCTATGGAGCAGAGTTAAACGCCATTCCCGAACATTTGCAGTAACTGAACTTTGGCCTTTGCGCTGAGAATTTTTATATTGTGCACCGATCCCAGCCCATGTCTGATTCTGCCGTGGAGCTTTAAGGCTTGCATACTGCATAGCTGAACATGGGCTTCCACAGTTCTGTAATTTAAAGCGTGTAATCAATATAGACTCTTAGCCAAAATATACAACATTAATTAATCGATCGTCGCTGAAGCTGTTCCTACGATAGACCAAAATCACTAAATGACAAGAGTAACTCGAAAAGCTGATCCGCATATTCTGAAGCCCGACGTATTTATGCAGAAAACCAGCGCAAAGGAACTGTGCGAAACATATAAGATTTGTATACGCAGCGATCATCGCAGACCGTTTTCTTCTGCTCGCCAGCTAATAAGAGACCTCTTCGGCGGTCGCTGTGCCGGTGCGGAGTTTCTTACGTACGAAACGACTGCTAAGTTGCGTGTGCCGGCGGACCCAAGCCTTCGAGTTGGGAGGGCTGCGGGCATAGGTAGTAGCTTCTGAGTGAGGAGCTTCTGGCGGTATCATTGAACCAAGGTGCTCTGGATCGTTTTACGCGTGGCTTTATTTGGAACGCCTCCGCGGACGCTGGCCGGTAAAACAGAGCCTCGTTTTCCTGGCACTAAACGGCCAGACACACACACACACAGAGAGAAGATAACATCGCATGGATATCTTGCGCCTTTCCAACAGTCGTTCAGATGAACCTCGAGTCCCGGGAGGGGTGACAAGATGGCTGGCTGATTCCCATCCGCATGGTAAAACGTCTTCTTATAAAAACAAATTCACGTACACAGCATCATAAGGACTCGGCGGTAGTTTTGAACAATCTGAAACGGATTAATACAAATCCACGTCGACAAAAGAACACATAAATTGGACATGCCAATGAAAAGAAAGTACCCTGCTCTCACCTTGTGTTCAGCTGGTGGGACGGCGACGCCAACCAGTTCTATATATATACACACACACACATGATACACATGTAACCGCGTGTAAAGCGTTGCGGGCGGCGGTGGAAATCGAGGTACTGGAGCAACAGAGGAAGTAGGGCACCGCCACGACCGCCACCACCACCACGAGAGAAAGGGAGAGGCGTCCGCGGACCCTGCGGACCCTGTTGCATCCGGTCTTTCGACTGCTTCCCCGACTTGCCTTCTGACGATCGCTGTCGGGTTCGAACAGAGGATCAGCGTTGTCCGTCGTCGTCGTCTTCTTCTTCCTCGGCCGGCGACGGACTGGGCAGGAAACAACCGGCATCGACTACTGTAATGACCTTTCAACGACGCAGCAAAAAAAGTCCCGACAGAAGCGCCAGTGGACATCGGTCTCCCACGCTGTTTTGATCCGAGGAAGCGATGCACACTCGACCGGGGGGTGACGACGCCGTTGCGGCGTCGTCGTCGGGCGTTTCGGAACAGGACCAGCCGTCAACGACCACCATCTCAACCGTTGCCGTACAGGCTGGAAAGGCAAAGATCGTCCTGGCAATACTGAAGGTAGTTCTGCTATTATTTGTCACCACTCTCAATAATAATAAAAATAAAAATAATAATAATAATAATAATAATAATAATAATAATAATAATAATAATAGATAATAATAATAATAATAATAATAATAATAATAAATCAACAAATTGCAATCAATACAAAATCATTTATTCATGCTGTTACAAGTCATTTAAATTCTCCCATATTTCACCCATACTAAAATCATTACATTGGCTTAAAATAACTGAATGTATCCAATATAAGATAATAACACTTACATATAGCTCACTTCAGTCATCAAACCTGTCTACCTTAGATCACTATTAACCCCTCAGCCTCCTTGACCCACACGTTCATCATCTTACCTCACTCTGTCACGCCCACTCAATCAGTCATCCCTGAAAATTTGCAACCGTGCCTTCTCATACGTCTCACCTGAACTTTGGAACTCGATCTCAGCTTCCCTCCACAGACTTGGACACTTTCAAACAATAAAAGCTGAATCCTCATTTCCTATCATTCCTGCATTATCTCCTCAAGTCTTCAGGTCTAGGCTTAAATCCTTCCTTTTTCTAAAATCATATCCTCCATAGCTGTAACAACCTAGCCTCACTGCCCTTTGGATGTTGACTATTGCCTGGCTGATAACCTACCTTCCCTATAGCTATTTTAAAGAGGCTGAGTGGTAAGAATTTGCAGCTACTGTTGGTTTTCAAGGCGCTATAGAAATCCACTAGTTGTTTTTACTTACTTACTTAATAATAATAATAAAAATAATAATAATAATAAAATAATAATAAAATAATAATAATAATAATGGTATAATTTGAGTGACAGTGGTTTACCATGAGAAATCCTACTAAACCACTTAAAAATCAAGTTGTTATTATTAACAGTTTTTCTAGTAGTAATTATAGTAGTAGTAGCAGCAGTAGTAGTAGTAGTAGTAGCAGTAGTAGTAGTAGCTAGCAGCAGCAGTAGTAATAGTAGCATTAGTAGTAGTATTAATAATAATAATAATAATAATAATAATAATAATGCAGTATTATTGATAGCAGTAGTAGTAGTAATAATAAGCATTATTATTATTGGCAGCAGCAGCAGCAAATAATAAATAATAGCAGTAACTGAGTTAAGAATGGTTCAGTAGGACCTGTTTTTATGAGAAATGGTGCTGCACAGCAGCAGCACTCTTCATTCAGTCAATGTTTCAGCAGTTTTGGCGTTTAAGTTGGCTTTCATTAAGTGTCAGATTAAATGATCATCTGTTGAAAGTTGAGTTCTTGGTGGTGGTGATAATACCACACCACAGCATGAAGACAGTTTGTGTTCAAGATGATTTGGAAATTTCAAGTGAGACCAGAATAAGAAATTGGCTTATTGGTAAATGTAAATGGTAAAAGATGCAGCAGCATCAGCAGAGAGAGAGAGCAGAGAGAGAGAGAGTGAGAGCAGAGAGAGAGAGAGAGAGAGAGAGAGAGAGAGAGAGAGAGAGAGAGAGAGAGAGAGAGTGAGAGTGGAGAGAGAGTATCTTCTCTTTCATACACAGTTGCAGGTGATAATACTGTCTCAGATACTTGAATGTTGCAAGTGATTTTCATTTGCTCTTGGTGATGGCTAAAATTCAATGGATGTGATGTGTAATGTTGTACTGTTAAATGCTTGTTCAGACATTTCTTCAACTGACTTTTTCTTGGCTTTCCTATCAGCAAGGTGGTGGTTGTTCAAAATGGATGATCTCTCTTTGTTAAACAGTTGCCTTTAACTTTATTCATTTGGTATCCCTGTTGTGGTTGCATTTATTTGTCAGGAATCAGAATTTGTAGACCTGATATACAGAGTTTGACCTAATTGCTTGAATCTTGGCAGTAGTGTTGTTTGACATATCTTGTAGCAGCAGCTAGTGCAGAATGATGTCAATGCTGCATTTAAAGGCAATGGCTTATCTGTGTCATGCTTAAATGGAGAGGATAATAACAGCAGTTGATAATAAGGCCTAATAATAATATTAATAATGTTGGATTATTGATTTTTATAGTAATAATATTATTATTAATATTATTATTATAGCAAATAATAAATAACAGTAACTGAGTTAAGAATGGTCTAGGACCTGTTTTTATGAGAAATACTGAACTGCCAAGCCACTCTTCATTCAGTCAATGTTTCACTTTTAGGGTTTAAGTTGGCTTTCATTAAGTGTCGATTAAATGATCATCTGTTGAAATTGAGAGAGAGAGAGAGAGAGAGAGAGAGAGAGTTTTGAGAGAGAGAGAGAGAGAGAGAGAGAGAGACTAGATACACAGTTGCAGGTGATAATACTGTCTCAGATACTTGAATGTTGCAAGTGATTTTCATTTGCTCTTGATGATGGCTAAAATTCAATGGATGTGATGTGTAATGTTGTACTGTTAAATGCTTGTTCAGACATTTCTTCAACTGACTTTTTCTTGGCTTTCCTATCAGCAAGCTTGTTCAAAATGGATGATCTCTCTTTGTTAAACAGTTGCCTTTAACTTTATTCATTTGGTATCCCTGTTGTGGTTGCATTTATTTGTCAGGAATCAGAATTTGTAGACCTGATATACAGAGTTTGACCTAATTGCTTGAATCTTGGCTTAGTGTTGTTTGACATATCTTGTATTTTGCTAGTGCAGAATGATGTCAATGCTGCATTTAAAAGGCAATGGCTTATCTGTGTCATGCTTAAATGGAGAGGATATGAACAGCAGTTGAACATATAGGCCTACTGGTAGTATTGACAGTGGTGGAGGATCAAAGGTTTTTAAAAATCAGCTTTGTTTATATGACACAGGAGGTATAGTAACATTAAGCAGGTCTAACCTTGGAATACTGGGTTACAAAAGGGACCTTGGAAATGGTTGACCTCAGAGGCTCATTGGTCACAGCTGCAGAGTTCCTGCTCAAGTTAATTAATTAAAATTATTAAGCTGTAGTCCAGTTTTGATGCATTTCATTAGACAAACTAATATATTATGACAAATTATATATTAAAACAGTAATAATTATATACATGGGTTATGAGCTCATAAACTTTATTTAGCCTCAATGGACATTGGAAATTTCCCATGCCACTGTGACCAGTATGCCTCTGGGTCTATCTCTATTTAATTGTGCTTCCTCTAATTGAATTTCATAACAATATTCTCAATCTGCTATCACAGAGCCAATTAGATTCTCAGTCTACTACAGGTAACAGTTTTTCATCTTAGTTGCTTGAACGAGTATACCCATATTATAAATTTTATTCAGCTACTCTGTACAACAGTATCCATACATTTTTTAAGTGTTTGAAGCACTAATATGCATATTCACTTAAATACTTTATACTGCTCTTTTAAAAATTATATTGAATTACATCCATGATATAGTTGTAGCTTAGCTGCCTTCCTTGTGTTTAGGTCAATTCCAAAACCATTCTATTTGTGGCTCATGGAATGCGAATAGTATTTGTCAGACAATTATCTTGTTACAAAACCCTTTAATAGTAATAATAATGGAAACGGCATGCAGTATTGAATTAAAATTAATGTAATGTAATGTACCGGTAGTATTTTTATAGTGCCTTTTCTATTTCTATTCAATATCACTCCTGCCTGTGGTAGATAACTGAGTTTGCACAATAGGACTTGTACAGTATATCAAACTAACAGCAGCTAACTGAACAAGGCTTTTAAGGACTGAAATAATGCAGACTTAAACTTACTTGTCGTTATTATAGTGCTTTGATATTAGTGTACTGGGAATTAACCTAAAGCATCAAGCAACTATTTTTTATGTCTACTCCACACAGGTGACAGATTCATGTCCAAGAATTGAATATCTTTGCTTACTTTTACTAGTACTCAATTTAGGCTCTTTTTGAAATTTGGAAAGTACCGGTAACTATTTAAAGGTACGAAAGTAGGCTGTGGAAGAGGTCATGATGGTTATCAGCAGTCATACATCCTGTTTGTCTACTGAAACTGGATATGATCTGGTTTGCCAGCTTCTTTGAAATTGAGCATGTTTGAGAAGGTTCAGACTGACTTTCTGACTTTACACTTAAAACCTGCTCTGTTGTGACCTACTGGAATTGTTGTGAAGACTGTCTCTGTGATAGAATCCTGAAGATTCAGAAGATAACTTTCCATTTACTGCTGTCTGTTGGCTGTCTTCCACTTCACTGGGTATCTTCATATCTGGTCTAAAATGCTTCATTTTCTTTTGACTTGTTTACTCTATTAAATATGTAAATGAGCTGTTTTGCGTGCTTGATTACCGGTAATGTGGTCATTAAATAATGATAATGATAATAATTATAATTATAATTGTCCACTTTTATAGCACCATTTCAAATATGCAAAGATTTCAATCAATAACAGTCCACATACATTCAAAAAGGTCAGTTAAGGGAAATGGGTAGACATGCTGTGAAGGAAGAAAAGCCAGCTGAACGATGTATTTCAAGTCATTGAAGTACATTGTACATTGGAAGGTCTGAAGATTTGACAAGCAGAAGAAGAGAGCTCTAGAATTTTGGGTCAGCAGCAGAAAATATTCACTAACCTATTTAGATATTACTGGTAGTTCTAGATACATTGAGTGATACATTGTCACACAGTTCTTCCTTTGAATTGTCCTGAATTGAAGCTAATTTGAGCTTGGCTTACTAGTTTTGAACCTTCAAGTAAGCATCGTAATGGTTTGGAGACATTTTTTGGATTTACTTTAAAATTCTGAAGTGGTTTAGAAGTACTGTAATTTTGTCACATGTATTTAAAAATCTAAATTGCTTTGCTCAAATACTTTGTAATGATACTTTCCAGATATCCTGTCATTAAAGAATTCTTTCCAGATTTCCTGTCATTACAGGATTAAGGACTTTGTGACTTCTAGTTAATTGGTAGAGGCTTACTGATCTTCAATTATCTACTAATACTAATAATAATTAATGGCACCATTTCTAGTACCCTTAGGCACAAATCGATAGTACTCCAAATCTTAACCATAAAAGACCAGGTCATTCTAATTTTCAGATAATGAACTCTGTGTGGTGGGCTGCTGCAGTTGACTGGCCAATGATTTTTCCATCCGTTTGCTTCTGGCATAAGGTGGAGAATTTTGTATTTATGTAGGAATTTGTCCCCAGCTTCATTTTGTTCAGCAGTTTTGTGGTGGCTCTTAACTCTTAACTGCTTAATGTGTTGATTTGTAAGATGACAAGAACCTACTGGAAATGGAATAAAACGTTTGGCTTCGATTAGCATGTGAGCAAAAGCATGAGTTGGACACCTCTGTTTACAAAGTTCTGGAGGCTTTAAAAAGGGCAAAAGCTGGAGATTTTTTTATGAAAACTGATGCATCATCTTAATGAAAATCCAATTCTTCAATTTATATTGTTCTGTGGTAATATCCTACCAGTCATCAGCCTAAATTGCTATGCAGACCACTTCAATGTTCACTCTTGGATGGTAATGGATATGTGAATGCCTTAGTATGGAACCCATGTTTGGTGGCTTATCTAAGGCAGGGCTGTTGCTCTAGTGAATGAGCTATCAAGACACTAAAACTTGTAGAGAATGAACCAGGTGAACCAAGTGACAATGATGGAAGTCAATTACAGACAGGTGGTTTGCAGAAGCTGATATAATTTAAATGCTTACAGGTGGATTTGGTAACAAGGAAACTACAATTATTCACAGTAGAGATTAAGAAATACAGACTTTGAAATTACCGACTGCCATAGTTTAGTGTGCCTTGAAAGGAGGAGAGAGAGGGGATTTGATAGAAATGTACAAAATAATGACTTGGTAAGTAAATGGACCATACAATTGATTCGATCACACATGCAAATTGTTTAAGCAGAGGGTGGGACAAAAGAAGAAAATGTTTTTAGTGCATGGGTGGTGAACAAATGGAACAGTTTGGACGAGGTGGGAGTGACAGTTGAAACAGTAAACGGATTCCAAGATTATCTCGCAAGACTAGGTTATTGAATGTAGAGAGTTACTACAGTGGTTTTTACACAGGCCTACTTAGCCTTCTAAACCACTTTAAATCATATTATTATTATTATTATTATTATTATTATTATTATTATTATTATTATTATTATTATTATTATTATTATAAGAGTTGCTGATGTTGTGATCAGCTTGTCAAAAAGAGCATATTTGTTAGCATTCAAATTTTTAAGGATGATGAAATTTTGCGTGAATCTCAGATTCAAGGAGTGTGAGACGTTGGCATTGAGTTTTTTTAAAATGCAGGCATCACACAACCACAGAGTCTTTTATAATTAATTCCATGAAATGGTTTTGACCAATGGCTATGGTCCATAGTGCCAAGGCCACATTGTAGCCTTTTTGTCTTCATTGATTGCTGATGACTTTGGCTACGTATGGCCCAAAAGAGGGCCCATTTTGTCAGTAGGACCCCTGATTATACTAAAAGCCTAGGACAATCTGGGGCCCAGAGCTCAGGTGAATTCTTGATCATTGTAACTGCTGATCTGATCAATATGTTCATTATGTTTGCTATTTAGCCATGTCTAATATTTTCCATATTATGTTTTTTCACATGGTAAGAAATGAATTAAATTTTTATGTTTGTATGTTTAATCTCTGTAGGTTTAATCTTCCTTGAGAAACAAATTGATTGATTGATTGATAATAACTTTTGATTTACAGAGCCATGATTGGATTCGAGTTCGGATACAGCAGATGGAACCGGATATCATGGAAGTGGGAGCAACGCTGGAAGAAGCGAAGAGTCTTCGAAGGGAGCATGATGAAATTCTCTTGAAACTTAATGTAAGCTTTTTTAATTTGTATAATTTTTATGTCTCATCATCATCATCATGTTCTCTGTCCTGGGACAGGTTCAGGGCTCCATTGTTTCCATTCCTCTCTGCATCTTGCTTTTTCTTTGATTTCTGCGTATAGGTCTTGTGATGCTGTGTATATGTTTTCATCATCCAGTCCAATAGCATTCTCTTTGGTCTTCCTTTTGTCTTTTTTCCTGATAAAAAAAATCAGAAATTATTATTTCTACTGTAGAAAAATTTTCATGGTGTCTTTTTTGTTGATTCAACAGCACTATTAGTAATAGAGCCGTTATTTTGCCACGGTAAAAGTACATTCTTGAAATGAATTTCCAAATTAAATATTGAATGTTGATAGTTGATTCAATAATTCTGCACTAACTCAACTACTGATGCCATTGTGAAAGTAAATGTGAATGTGAATTCTTATGCATAAATATCCCTAGTTTAATGATCTTTCATTTGCTAAGTTAACGTTATTGTCATTATGTGAAACCCTATACTTTGGTATTTTGCTTTAGCAATTTGATGTTGTTTGCTTAGAAGCAATGATGAAGAACTTGATATTTCTTTCACAAAATGCATCATTGTCATCATCGTCATCATCTTCATTGTCGTCATCATCATCATCTTCATTGGTATCATCGTTGTCGTCATCATCATCATCATCATCATCATCATCATCATCATCATCATCATCATCATCTCCTGTTCCTTCGTGTACTGAAGTTGAGGGAACACAGCCATGTTTGTGCTGTGTTTTGCTGACTGCTGCTGACAACTGCATTCCTGTCCACTGCTCCACATCATTGGCTCAAATTCTTTGTGGTGACCCTCTCTCTCTGTCTTTTCCTGGGCATCATTCATTATCCTTTCCAGTGTTGATCTGGCTTTGCTGTTCCTCTGCACCTGCCCAAAATATCACAGCTTTTTTCTTTTGCACGTGGTGATGAACCGTCTATCTGCATTTGCCATTTGCAAAACCTCTTCATTTGGTTGTCCTTTTTCTCCAGCTTACTCTTTACAGAACTCACAATGAGTGCATTTAGAAGGCACCCATTCTTTTCTGTGCTTTTCTCTTCAATGTCCAACAGTAAAGGTTTTTACTCCTATATAGTATTCCATGCAACAATGACATCAGAAATTCATAATGGGATGTGATGCTTAGAAATTGCCTGAATCCACTATCTAAGACCTGGACCATATGGGCATAGATCGAGTTCATCCATTCAGCTCTGGATCTGATTCATTCTTAGTATAATGTGTTATTTGTGTGCCTTAGAGTTAGAGCAATTACCAGTATGCTTTGAGCAACATGTTATCATAAGCCATGGACTACTAACGTTATAAAAGATACGGGAAATTGGACAACAGACCCGATTGCAATTATAAGTCTCTAAGGCATTATTTTATTGTGAACAATAACATATTTTAACAAGTATATAAATACATCATTTATTGAAATATTTTTCATGTGAGGTTAGGATCTCATGTGCCATCTGCTGATTATTATTATTATTATTATTATTATTATTAGTTGTTATTATTATTATTATTATTAACCACAATTTATTTAGCGCAGTAACATAGCTGGAGCTAAAGTCAAGAGCGCTTTACAAAGGAGTCACTTATAAGATATGTTAAATAAGTGTGTCTTTTATGCATTTGAAGCAGCGCTATAGAAGTCGAGGATTTGAATTTAATAGTTGGTGCTTGTTTGATATTAGATTTATATTTGTTTTATATCCAAAATTTGGATTCAAATCTAGTTTGGATCCACAGATCGGATTTGTATCGAGTGCATTTCATATAATTGGCCTGTTTGGCTTCATTGCTAATTAATTATTAAATGTAGCTCTGTTAGGAATTAGTCAGTAATTCTTCTTATGAATCTCCAACGCAAGAATTGTGCCCCCCTCCTCCTCCTCCTCCTCCTCCTGTTCTACCTTTCTTCTGTTGTTGGCTCATCTGTCCATGCAAGTTGAATGGTCCGCCTTGTCATGTATGTTATGCTGAGCTATTTGCAGTTCCAATGTATATTGCTACTCCCAAGTTGCCAGGATGAATAAATACCTTTGCTATGTGCTCCTCGGGTATGTCTTGGCATTAGACTGGCTCTGGCAGCAGCTAGTATTGCATTATTGGAAATATAGAACTATTTGTTAGGATATTTTTCCTTAGATCATTTGTTTCATTTCCTTTGACTTTCTGTGTGGTGAATATATTATCTTTACCTTGCTTCTGTTTTTCATTTGTGCCCCTACTATCTCCCATATAGATTGTTTAAGGCTTAGAAAAGGTTTGTCTACTTTTAAAGAGTATTGTGCAGAATAAAGGAGTCAGTCGAATGGATCTTAATATTGGATCCAAAACTGAATGCTGGAACCATAGAAGTTGATTGATTGAACTGATTGCGTTTATGTGACTATAATTTCTTGCTGTAATTCCATTTCCGAGCATTTTCATAGCAGTCAGGTTATGAGAGTCAGTGGGAGTGTTGCACTTCAATCATTCAATCAATCAATCACTTCAATCAATCAATCACTTCAATCACCCATAATAAATTCTGTTCATAGTCACTATGAAGTGAAGTTGTGGTCAGAAAGTGTCCTTAGTTCCTGTGATAGCCAGAAAGTCAACTTGATACAGTGGATCCCACTTAATCGCATACCGCTTAATTACATAACCCGCATAATCACATAACAACATAAAAACCCAAACCAGTGTTTTGTGCGTACTATTAATTATCAGACGACCCAGCTATTCGCATAGCCCAGTTAATCGCATAGGCAAGGCTTGCACGGCACCTATGCATTTAAGCGGGTTTCACTGTACTAGTTAATTTCAGCTAAGAAGGTAGAAAATAGAAGGGATATGGCTTAAGTATGGTTTTTCTGTATTTGAGGGTTAATGGGTTCATTTCAAGTTATTTTAGTAAAAATTGGGATATAAGTTATTTATTATCTGTTACTTTCCAATTTAGATGATGTTTTCCTAAATATAATATACAAATTCTGCTCCTTCAATTACCATTGCTTAAACTGGCAGTTGTTACCACTTGTAATTTAATAAAAACTATCAATGGTGCTCAAAATCCATCAACAAAAGGTCAGATCAGTGCCCCAGATATTGGTCAGAATAAGAAGGTCTAGGACTGACATTGGAGGATCGGAGGAGAATGCAGTGGGAAAAGAGTATGTGCTTGGTTTGAATTTGAAAATACACAGTAAATGCGAAGATCCACCAGCGGAACAGAGTTGCAGGTTTTTCTGTCAATAGTAAGGAACATTAAGTTTCAAGTACCTTCCAGAATGTGGTGTAGCATAGGCAGTGGTTTCTGTTGTGTGATTTTAGTGGTTGTAAATTTCATTTTCGACTCCAGCACAATTACATGGCAAAACAGGATGTTGCTGCTTATGAGTTCTTTATTCTAAAATGAGAAATGTACTGAGCTTTTTATTATGCCTTTTATCCTTAATTGCGTAATGTTCATAGATGAATGCCCAGCACATTATATATTATATTATTGTAGAAGTTTGAAAGTTATAGAAAATAACAGCAATGGTAATATTGGCAGTAAAAGGAAGAGGGCAGCGACAGTAGTGATGCTTAAAACAAATATTGATATAAGCAATATTAAATTCTGAAGCTGCTATTTATACTAATTCTAGTAAACAGCATTCTAAAAGTATCATTTCATTGCTGCCCATTTCACAACTATCACCACTACTTAACTGCTTCTGCTTTTATTACGGTATTGTTTGTACTTCATTTTCAGTATTTATACTACTTATGATATTTTATTTAGTACTTTTAGTACTGCAGTTACTGTGTATGTGTATATTTATATTATTTTTAAAATTGCCAAATTACTTATTTTTGTGTGAATATTGTCATGATTAAAATGAATTATTCTGTTTATGATTTGCAACAGCAAAAGCAGAAGGACGTAACTGAGTTACTTGCACGGGCCGATGATTTGGCAGTACAGAACACATCATACCAGGAGGTCTACAGTGCCATGGCCAAGACTCTTGCAGAGGCTTGGAAGGACCTAAACAAGCAGCTTGAATATCGCAAGATGCTACTAGACCAAAGCATTGCATTTCATGAGAGTGCAGTACAGGTAGTACAGTACAGTACCGGTACATCAAGATTGGTGTTTAGTTTCCCAGAAATTTTACAGTTTCCAAAAGATAAGCTACTGAGGCACTTAAAATGACATTTCAATTTATACATATGTATGCATGTGTGTATATGTATGTACTTAGGTATGTATGTACATATGCTTGTATTTATACATATATAATTGCCTAATTATCTCGATTTGATGAATATTTTTTCTGTTTAGTTTTCACACAGAATGGAAGATGCCCAGGACAGGTTTTCATCTGTTGGCCTTGCACAAGATGTGGAAAGTGTTAGACATATGCTTCAGCAGCATCAGGATTTGAAGAGAAGTGAGTTGTTTATAATTACCATATTTTAGCACATATAATGTGCACCCATGGATAGTGCACACCCACATATTATAATGTGCTGAAATTGGGCTATTACCGTATATATTCGTGATAAAGTCGAGAAATTTAAGGCCAATTCACAGGTTATATATCCTGACCTCGACTCGAGGCACTAACTGTTGGGTAAAGTTTCCATACATTTTAGCTAATTGTAATTATTTTCAACATACTCTACGACATCTAAATAAAACGCTTTTAAGATTATGTGCCACATAAAATTAATTAAATATTGATCATAAATAAAAAATTCAAGATTACCGGTAATTAAGATTTTTATATTGACAGCGAATAGCAGGTTTAAAATTTTTTAATCAGGAATCAATCTGGGAATGTGAAAATCGTTTCAGTTTTTAGTTCAAAGCTAAAATGCAGTTTTCAATGATTTGCGCCACATGCCCACTTCGCGTCCGCCATTGTTCCAACTCTCACTATCACCTCAAGAGGGTTGGTTGTGCCGACTTATTCCGGGTCAATGACTTCAAATACCCAAAATTATGCGGATCGACTTTATCTCGAGTATATACGGTATGTGATAAACTTCTCATTTTATGCATAAATGTGCCTCCAACTTTTGATTTCAAAACAATTAGATGAGTCCCCGCTGGACAGGTCAACCATTGGTATATTGTTCATATCATAATACAATATTATAATCTTGGCATCATTTCCTGAACTAAATGCTCCTATAAAAGTGTTTTGGTATAGCACACCTCCGCATTTAGCAGGCAAAGGGGTTGAGCGGTTTGAAAAAACCATATGCAGCGTGCATTATATGCACTAAAATGCGGTACTTATGCAATTGCAGTAACAGCAGCATAATTTACTGATGCTCAAAATTTGTAAATTTAATTGCAAACTAATATGACTGCAGTATATTTTATGAACATCTTAAATCTGTTGTGCTTTCAACTTGTTTTCTAATAATCATATAGAAATCACTGCATTATTAAGTAATAATAAAAGTGTCTATAATCCAGAGGCATAGCAGCTGTATGGACAACCTGACCAAATGCCAAGGGCCCCCCGTCACCCCCGACCTGCAAAGGGTCCCGACCTGAGCCACTTGACCCTCTAATAGGGTCCAGTGTGCAAGACCGCATCACCGCATCTGGAATTTACATTTGATATAAGAGCGCTAAAGTAGCAGAAAGGGCTCCCTGCCCGTTTTTCTCCAAGGGCCCCCGAGCATATTGCTACGCCACTGCTATGATCAGAGGATTAATATGACTGAACTCTGTTGCTTTTGAAATCCTGAGGATTCACTGTTTGACTTCTGTTCAGATATCTTGGAGTCGTCGATGAACACTCTTCAGGAGGGCCAGCTGCTGCTGGATCGCATTCGGGAGATGGGAGCGCACGCCCACGTCCAGAACTGCCATGCCACCACGGCCGCCTGCTACGGCATCGAACACCTACTGGAACTTCTGCAGGATAGAAGGCGTCATCTCGAGGAGCTGTGGCTGCAGCGCAAGGTCCGACTCGAACAGTGTCTTCAGCTGCTTCTGCTTGACAGAGAAGTCAACAAGGTATGTCTTCTTTCGTCTTTGCTTTCACTTGGAGAATGTTGACATTGCACAATGCCATTATGGATATTTGTTTGAATATGACAGTGTAATTATATAATAATAACTGGGTTTTAAGTGTTTTAGTAGGAACTCTCTCTTGTGTTAAGACCACTATGGCTTGCATAGTTCTATATTTCAATTTCTGTTCATTAAAATAATTTTTATTGTTATGTGTTCGATCCTACAAATAACAAAGCAGCATACAATGGCATTACAGCTTTCATATTCAGTTTCAATACGTTATAATTTTACAATGTATTTTTGACATTGAATATCACCATTTTAATGTTGTGAGGTTTTCTAGCCTTGCATTTGTAAACTTCTCGTTGCTTATTGCGAATGTAGACTATTTTACATTGTATTAGTTTATTGTTATAGTTTCACTGTTGTAACATTGTTGAGATATACCAGTAAGTCTAAATACCGGTAGTCAGGGGAGATTTTGAGTTTTCTATCCAGATCTCAGCTTCCCAGTTAACATTGCAAAAAGTTGGTAATTGAAGAGTAGCAGTTTTTTTTACTCATGAATGTCAAGAAAAGTACAAATAATAGGTCACTGTTGAATCCTTAATTATGAAAACTAAATTTTTTTGCATGTTGGTTTTTTACTCATGAATATCAAGAAAAATACAAATAGTAAGTCACTGTTGAATACTTAAATATGAAAACTAACTTCTTTTAATGACATGCACTGAAATATGTACATTTTAGGTGTCAGAATGGTATGAGAAAGTTGGAGATGCTTACCTCAATCGAAAGGAGTTTGGAGACTCATTGACGGCAGCACAAACCCTTCAAGATGAACACATACATTTCGAACAACAGGCCAGGGTAATCTTTCAACATTTACCAATTGCAAGTGTCCGATTCTTTGATGTTGATTCTCTGGCATTTTCGTGAAAATGTCAAAATTTTGGGGGACTTTTGCTTTGAATTATTCATTTTTGAAAATATAATTTAGTCTCAATTTAGGCTGATGGAAGAATTTTACTTTTCAATATTTCTTGTTTCATTACAACTGTGTGGTTTGCTTCATGTTGTAAACTACTAATGAGAGATCATGAATACAAATGTTGCAAATGTTCCTGCATCTGAAAGCTGTTGTCTGTTGTTTATCAAAAGTACAATTCTTTAAGGAGAGGATATGAGTCATACAATGCAGAATTTTTTGCCAGACATATCAGACCATAGTCATGTATTGATGAGAATATTTTTATGAGAATTATTTTATATTTGTTTGCAAAAATTTGGTGTCATGCTGGCATGCATTTTTTCACAACTACTTAGTTGTACTCATGTGTTATAATTTGATTTTTGTTGAGAGAATTTGTGAGGACATGGCATAGAGATGTGTTAGAGGGCTTATATCTCTTAGACCTAAAATCCACAAATTTTCAAAAATGCCATAAATTGCCATAGAGACTTGATGACTGATCCTAAAATTGCTAGCCCAAGCCTCTGCCACTGTGACTTGTAGATGATATTTTATAGTGTTTAATTAATAGTCAAGCTTTCACAATATTTTCATTATTATTATTATTATTATTATTATTATTATTATTATTATTATTATTATTAAACAAGCCAATTTATACACAGTAAACTTGAATATACAGTAGTTCAAAATCAAAAGCACTTTACAGTCCAAATGATTTTTGAAAAAAGAATGTTTTGAGTTTCCGCAGGAACCATTCAGAGTCAATCTCTGTGGTAATATCATATCTGTAGCAATTTTCTTTCTGTTCTTAGGATATCCAAGAGACCATTTTACGTCTGATTCGAACTGCAGATCAGCTCGTACACAGTGCACGCTCGGACGCTGAGGCTGTGCGCAAGCGCCTGCAGACTGTGGACGAGAGGTGCGAAAGCTTCATGCAGCGCCTTGGTGCTAGGAGAAAGCACCTTGCTTTGGCTAGGAACTTCTTTACTTATTATCAGGCGGTAAGATGACTACAGCTCACTGCCATGAAATGTGAACTTAAAATTGCTTATATCGATATTAGGAAAGCGAACTATTGCTTAATTCAAACGAGTTCTAAAGACTCACTTGTTTCACCTCTCACTCAAGTTATGTTTATTAAAATGCCCTTGATTTTGGTCGTCACCAAGCATATGCCACTATAAAAATTCTCTCAATGCTGCTGCTGCTGCTGCTGCTGTTCTAAAACTTGACATTATTATGTCTAATTCTTCTGTCACATCTGCACTGGTTCACACAATGCATTTTGTGTGTTGATGGAATTGATTAGTTGGCCATATGACCTCATCTATTTATAAATAAATATTTATATGCATAAAGCATTATCCTATATTTTGATTGGCTGCCTGTTTCATGCTTCTGGCTATAGTGTGAGATAGCATACATAGAATAAAATTAAATTTCTAAATATTCATCTGCCCTAGGTATTCAGCTGTTGAGAAATTTTCTAGCATCACAACTCCAAAGCAATATTATCTATTTTTAGGCAACAGCGAAGCTAGGTGAAATTGAAATTCAAGTGGAGTGCACTGATCTCACGAGTAACACAGCAGCTCTTGCTGAAAGACTCTCATATTTGTCTCACAGTATTGTTGAAGCTGTGACTCCTGCCTTTCACGAGGGTCACGCTCTTCTAGAGAGGGTTGGAAAAAGTGATCCTGGAACACAAGGAGTCAGCACTGCAGTGAGAAAAAATTATAAATAGGCGTTTTTTTTAATATTAGCTGAAAATGAAGGTATTTTTATTTAGCCAGATTATATAAATTTACATTCATGCCTAAGGTTTCATTTATCATATAGTATTTAATACTATTTTATGGATTATTTATCCATTCTTGCTGCATTTATCCATTTGTAATGGATGCAGTGTCACGTCACTCCATCTCACGAGACATGATGTGTTGTGTGAATGATGTGTGTGAGATCTGTACTATAATAAGGTGGCATGTAGCAGATTTCCACAAAGAATAACTTCAGTCAGGTTTGTTGTCCATTAAACCAGCTTGATCATTTATTTTGCTGCCATTTTTAACAGTATATGTTTGGCATATATTTGCAGTCATTGTGCTTTAGCATTGATTAACTGGTTTTTCATTTATGGTTTTAGTGCAAAATATTTGATTGAATTTGCAGATGATTGTGAATTTGTACATATTGAAAATTTTATGAAGCATCACGTTAACTGTCAGGCACAGTTAACGTAATAGTTAAACACCCATATTATTTGTGATGATATTTGCACTTAGTTACTTTGATGTGTGAGGTCGTAACAAGGACTTGTAGCAAAACAAATGTTTTGAAATGTTAATTAAAATTTGCATCTCCATGACAGCGGCAACTACTCTACACACTACACCTCCATTCAAAGAAATCTATAGATTGCAATCGATACTATATTTACATCTGTTGGCAACCAAATGCCAAAATGGTAGAACTTTAATTATATATAAAATTGGAATAAAAAATTTAACCTATTTTTTTATTTTCAGATCACTGCACTGCAAGAGCATTCTCAAAAGTTGGAAGAAAAGTGCAAGACTCAATCTGAGGCTGGAGAGCAAAGTCAAGCATTGAATAAATATTTATACAAGTACAACGGAGTAAGTGATAAAGTAATTTTTTCATCTCTGGGCTTTTATCTCTGTTGTTGTTTTTCAAAATTTAAGTTCAATATTTTACTTTTTGACCTTGATTGCATTCACGAATTCTTTTATAATCATAAATTTCAATAATTTTATTTCAGATTTTTGTTTCAAATTCTGCTCTGGATATAAATATTATTTGTGATACATTTATCTTATTTGCCATAAATGTTTGTTACCTGCAGAGCATGAATTAAACTTATGAATTTATGTTTTTGGATGCTGTACTTGTACGTTGATATGGAGTGTCACTTTATATGCCTCAGAAACCTGGTCTCTTCAAAAGAAGGCCATACAAAAGCTGAAAGCATTCAAAATGTGGATATGGAGAAGAAGAAAACATCAATGGACAGACAAAAACAAAAGATGAAGTATCAGATGGTGGACGGACAAAAGATAATCAGCACCATCAAAAAAAGACAGAGGAACTGAAGTACTCACCCACCAGATGGTGGACGCCATAACAAAGTTATATACCGAAATTCAATTCTAATTTCAATCAACTCACTTTCAATTGATTATTAAAGCGTTAGAGTCGGATTCTGCAGAGAATTAATACTCAGTGCTAAAAAGTGATTGGCTAATAAACATTGACTAACAGAATTGTCACGCAGGTTGGCTGAAGGATTTGATGCTTCAATTGGTTGAGAAAGACATAGGTTCATTGGATGACTTGAATCCAGTATTATGCAGAATCCGGAAGCATAATAATCAATTGGAAAGTTCATAAAAGACAAATTGAGGAAATTGGTGCAGAATTGAAATTCCAACAAATTGGTATATAATAATATGGAATTATGACTGATTGAAAGGGCAAGTGAAAACAGATGCACAATGTCTAAGGAGAGAAACATGAACAGTAATTGAGGGAAGTATATCAGGAAGAAAGACAAAAGAAAGAATGGAAACATTGGACTGGATGGTGAAAACAGATGCACAATGTCACAAGAACCTGAAATCTGAAGAGGCAACAGGAAGAAACAATGATGATGATGTGATGATGTACTTGTACATTTAGTGAATATTTTTCCAGACTGAATTTTTATATTTTAAAGGATTCTTTCTCAAACTATGGCTCTCAAATATTTTAATGCCCATGGAGTTATTGTGAGCTTGCCATATTCTGAAGCAAAACACAATTTATCAAATAGTAACATATAAAAATACAAGGGTCATCTGTCATTTGAATTGCAGCTGAGCTCCTGGTTGACAAAGATTGTGGTGCCTCTTCTTGGTCAACACACTGACATGGGGGCCAACCTTTCATCTGCACAGGATTTTCTTGAATTACATGAGCGATTTAATCAATGCATGAAGGTAAAAATTTGCCTAGCTTTGCTAAACTGATTTTCAGACAGTTTAAGCTTTTTTATTTTGGTAAGATCATAGTAGTTACTACCAATATATGCTTGGAAGAGCATTAAACGACAAAGCAGAAAGAAGACTAATGGTGAAGGTGCTCGACCAGATGTACGAGGAAGAAAATGAAAACTCTTTCAGCAAATATTCCATATTTAAGCAAAAAGCACATGACAGACAAATGTGGCTGTGTTGGAGTATGGAACCAATTGAAGTATTTTTAAAGTTTGTAAGACTTATGTTGTTGATTAAGTTATCTTGTGTTTAAAAGTTTGGTAGACTTGGAAATGGTAAAGATTGACCACCGGTAGATGAATAAATTGCTAGAATTTTTACTCTAGCAGCCACTTCTTCAGTTGCTTTTCCTCTGTTTCTTGCATTGCTCTGTATATGATCACGAACTTCCACTTCTCTTTTATTAGATCCACAAGAGTTGCTGCTTTTCATGTCAGCCAAAATACTGTCTGCATTGCCCTGCAATTGTCAGCCCTTGTCTTCCATTCGCTCAGCTTTCCACCATCTGCTTCTATGGCGGTCATCGAGTTTTCCAACATGATCTTCCTCATTTCTTGTTGTGACAACCTATCCCTCTATGTTGGTGCCACATTAATCTCATCAAAACTCTTCATTTCAATATTATATTATAAAATCAAACAAATAATAATAATATGAAAGTAAAAAAATACAAAAAATAAAAGTTAGCAAAATTGAAGTCTTACTATGGTAATCATAGGAATTAAAATGTCTAAAAGAACTGGTCATTCAATCTTACACTATTAAATCACTATACATCTTTTAACATAAAGCAGTCTGCAAACCTAGGTATTTCAGACATTTTCATCAATGCTTTTTCTACCGCTCAAAACTAATTTCTTAGCTATGTTATTGTACAGACGTCAAATCAAAGATTATTTCATATTCATGTGACAACTTATCTCACTTCAGAGTTCCTCAAGTTAACATAACAAGTCCTGTAAATTTTCTAAATCTCTGCTCCAAAGTGTCACTTGAAAGTACCCATAATCTTCATTGTATAATTTGTATATGTATTTGTATGTATATAATTTTTATGCTAGTCCTTGGATGTCTCTGTTCTGTTCTGGTCCAAGAAGTCGGGGAAGAAGTTAAAGTATGAAGAACAATTCCAGTAGTGTAGTGATTCACCTGGTCACTCTGACTGATTAAGTTCCCCACTACCTAGATCTGTTATGCTCTCTACACCTATATAGCATTTTCCATCCAGTGTCTTTGTATTAATGCATGATTGATGGCCAAAATGCTGTCAAATGTTGCAGAACAAGGCTACAGAAGTTGCATCGCTGTTGTCAAATGCAGAAGAAGTTGCTAAACTTGGTACTGCAGAAGCAACAGCTGCAGCTGAAAGGGCAAACGCTTTCCGCGAACAGTGGCAGAAGCTACACACATACGTGCAACAGCGCATCCGACTTGCCTTGTCCTACGTTGCATTTCACAAAAAGGCACAGCAGGTCTGTCTCTAGAATTGTGTTCAGAAAAGGAATTTATCATGAAATGATGGGCTTTCGTGCCTTTAAACTGTGATTACTGTATATAGACTTTACAATCCAATTTTATAGGACACTGTACAGTCAATTTTAGATAATTTTTATGTTATTAACTGTCATATATATAACTGATTTTCAGCTGTGAGCTGTTTAAAAAAATTCCTTTAAATTGTGTCTTGAAATTGAATAACTAGATATTTGTTAAATGTATTGAATTACTTAAAATAATGTTATCTTTACTCAAAAGCTGAGAGTGACAATTTTGAAATGAACATGAGCTGTGGTATTCTTTTGATGTCAGAATGAGAAAATGTGGGTTATGTGCTGAATTTTTTCAGCTGGCAATTCAAATGGACGCCCTTCAAGAGTACCTCCGCATAGAGAAGCTTGATGCCAGTCAGGTTTCAGACGCTGCAATTAAGCACAAGGAAGACAGTTTCAAACATCTTAGCTCTGATTACACAGAGGTTGAACACAAAGGCAAACACTTCATCAAAGAAGCAAACGAGGCATGTGTTCATTATTTTCTTTTGTATTTTACAAGGTTTTCAAATTGCTAAATGACTTTTGTAGCAAGTCTTGTAAGTAGCATTATTATTATTTAACCCCTTAACTGGCCATTTATTTGTAATTTGATGCAAAGTGGACGATTCTTGGGACAGTCGGTTGAGGGGTTAATTGAATGCATATCTTTTGGCCTACTTTGCTTTGTGCAACCTCTTCCCGTCAGAGCACAGAAGTTAAGCAATGTTGAGCATGGCTCTTACTTGGATGGATGACCATCCCGGGATCGAATTGTGGTGCAGGTGGCCAACCAAGCCATTCATCACTTAGGTGTGGATAAATTGGTACCAGCTTTAAGCTGTGAAGTAAAATGTGGGCTTAGAGAAAGCAGCAGCAAACTACTCTTGATTAATGGCATTAACCACCTGCGTCACTGCTTCCCTAGTGCATGGAGATCAGCGCCGGACCGTCTACTCATTTGAGTACAAAACTACCTATACATAGTTTCCTATTTACCTTTGCCTCTTTATTTATATGTAATTGTAATGCCTCAGTATTTTATGAATGATGTAACTGAAAGCTGTCTTTGTGTTATTTAAGTTTGTATTAACACATTGTTCTATAAAATTTAGTATATAGCAGAATAGTTTTTCCAATACTGCCTTTCTACTGAGAATAGTTTAAAATATGTCTTATTATCTAGGCTATGCCTATGATGATCATCACCTTCAGGGCCGCCGAGAGGGGGTCAGGGGCAAATGCCGAGGGGTCCAGCAATCTGTAGGGGCCCCGGGTGGGTCCGAAATTAGAATTAGGGTTAGAGGGTTAGGGTAAGGTTGAAGTTAGGTTTTGGGTAGGGTTAGGGTTGAAGATGCTGAAGGCAGTTTGGAGGGGCGGGGGCTCAAACACATTTAGCCTTTAACTCCAAAATTGGTCATCACCACTTATCATCACCACTTACAATATAAAATTTCTAGTGCCCCAAACTTTCAGGGGCCTGTGACTGCTCTGCCCAGAAGCCCGGAATTTCTCTTGGTGGCCCTGGTCACCTTGTAGTCAGATATTGCTTACGTTAGAGAGTCTGCAATGCATGCTGACAGTAGTTTGTGCATCTCTGCTGCTGCCCTACCAAGGCATTAGGAAATAAAAATGAAAAACATGTTCACTGAAATTAATTATACATTTCATATGCTGGGCTTGATAGTAATGTCTTCAGTGCTTCAATGACTATGCTGGAATGAAGCGTTGATTTTGCATAGAGTCAGCCTGTTGCTCCAAGGTTCAAGCCTGAGACTTGATGATTGGAAATTATTGAATTCCAGCATCTGCATGTCCTCATTTGGCGCAAAGCAGACATCAATGTAATCCGAGTAGCGCTTTGAACCAATGCCTATCAGTGTGCTGTATATGTGTTCATTCGTGTTTGCACTTGCATATCGCTAATTCACCGAGAATAGGGGACGTTATTTGTATGTTTATATACTGTACTTTGTTTAGGTCAAAGCTGACGAGAAGTTTGACACACGACGTGCTGTTGTTATCGTGGAAACAATTCTGTCTCATTTCTCAGAAAGAAAATTCCTTATAACTGAGTACTATGAGCACTGGAAGGTCCACATAACAACCGGGAAAACGTTCAAAGCTCAATGGACTCAGTTTGTGCAGGATGCCCGCAAAGTAAGTTTGGCCATTTGTCAAGAGAGAACGATATAAAAGCAAATTTTGACTTTTTGAAGACCATTAGCATAGAAGTTGGACGTAGCTTTATTAATAACATGAAAATCTTGAGTCTCCTCTTTCTGCTTGGAGAGGTGCATATTTAAAAGGTGACTTGAGCTATCATAGTAGTATATTCCTATTGGGTGTGGCCGAGAGCAATCATAATATCAGTGTATGTCTGGAGCAGAATTTTCTTAGCAGTTTTCATAGATTATATCATTGCAAAAATAAAATTTATTTTGAATACAATCAAGAATGTGATGACTTTCCATGAATCATTCTAATGTTTGAACTGGAGTTAGTAGAAGTTTTTGGAATTTCAGATTACTTAAGTTTATTTATTTATTTATTTATTGAAAGTTAAGATGACTTTCTAGAAGGAATCGAACACATTACATTGTACATGAATTTGGCCTATAGGTCAGGATCTACCAGAATAGCTGATCTCGAACAGTTGGTCGCTTCTTAAATATGTCAAGAGAAGTTGATGTTTGGCCTATGATTGTAATGCTTACTCAATTTCAATTGATTGCATTTTTCAGAATTTGATAAATTTCGTTGTTATAAGCTGACAATCGAATGTCTTTAAAAAAATTCTATCAATACTTTCCACATGGGATCAGCGTTGAAATCCTTTAACTCCTGTGGCTTTAATTGGATGTATTTGATAAATACACTTGATATTTTATCTGCTCAGCAATTACTCTGTTTGCTCTACGTGAACTCTGACTATAGACTATTGACTGGATGGTAAAAGAGGAGAAGGAGCTATTTGTTCCATACAGTGCTGGATTTCTGGGTCGAAATGCGGAAGAGGCCAAAAACTGCAGGAGAAAGTCGACAGATTTGGACCAACTGCAAGGGTGATAACTGCCGAATAATTGTATATTGTATAATTATGTGTTTGGTCTCATTAGAAGGCCTTTTATTGCTATTATTGTCACATCCAAGTTCTATTGTTGCTGTAATCTATTCAGACTTTGTCCGCTAAAAATCATTTCTCTAATATACTAATAAAAAGTCATCATTCATATCTTTAAAATTTTTATTATTGATTGCAAGCAGAAGGTTATTATTATAATGCCCAATGTTGTTTACAACTTTGTTAGATTGAGAATTAATTCAGGTTTTAAATGCTTGTTTTATTATTGATGTAATCGATTGTTGCAATTTTGGCTACAGAAAGCTCAGGAGGAGGTGGAGAAGCACCTGAAGACAGCCGAGCTACTGTCTCTTCAGGGGGACACTCAAGGACAAAGAGACCACTTGATCAACGAACTGCTTCGAGTCCACACTCGATTCCAGGCTCGCGTTAATGAATATCAGATACTGTTGAAAATGACTGTCCAGTTCTTTCACAGTCTTACTGAGGTACCATTGATTGGACTACTGTTGCATTAATTATTTTTGCATCATTTACCATATTCAGAGATGAATGAGAGATTTAGTGAGTTAAATTATTTTTAAGTTGAAAATTTTGGGTTTTGTTAACTGAATGCATGTGACTGCAGTGCACTATAAAACTGAGAAAAAATGTTGCTTTTCAGCTTGATAAATTGATTGAGAAGACGGAAAGAGAATATTCTGGAACTGAGCTGCCGAAGGAACTGGCAACGGCAGAGCTGATGCTGCGTGAACACGTGTCATCTCGCAACAGGATCAAGCATCTCATTGATGCAACGTCTGATGAAGGCGAAGAAATCGTCGTGCGAGTTCGACAGACGGTAGGGAAGGAGTGCTAAATTTAAAAGACTTGTGTAATTCTGTTTTCTATAGCATGTTATGTTAGGAAATTCATACGTCAAAGACTGGTTCAGTATCACTGACCATACAATGAAGGAAGAATTGGCAGTCTTTAGTACAGTTGGAAGAAGCTTATCACCCATCCGCATTCCTGATTTTGATCGGTGGATGATTTTTGTGTTTGCAGCAGCATTTGAAATTATGATTATCAAATTTTTTATGATGGTGACTTGAGTGGTCATTGAATTTTTACAATTTGTTAGGATTTTGTGAGATCAAATCAAAGCAGTTTATTAGTATCAGATCATAAATCAGAGAAAAAATCAAAGTTTCAAAAACCAAAGAGTAATTTCAAAAAACATAAATTTTGTTGTTGAGTGTAGGGATTATCCGCTAGGGATTAGCATTAACGGTGAGATATTAAAAGGAGAAGCAGAACAAGAAGACTGTTTCTCTATAACAACTCTGTCTTCCAATACGCTACCTGGTAATTTTTTCAAGCAAAAAGACACAATGGAGATCAGTGTTTGATGATAATTCTTGCTGCATAACATTTAGAGGGTTCACCGACATTTGCGCGCCGACATTTGCGCGCTGACATTAGCGCGTATTTTGAAGAAGAACGAATTGCGCTATAAATTAAAAGTCATCCATGCTTTAGTAACTATAGTCTTAATCATAACCCAAAATCAAACTCTAACTCTAACCCCAATTATATCAACTAATGTCGACACGCAAATGTCGGCGCCCCAATTATATCGACTAATGTCGGCGCGCAAATGTCAGCGCGCAAATGTCGGTCGCGCATTTGACGGGTCACCCATTTAGAGCTGCTCGACGAATTGGCTGTCATGATATTTTTGACCATTGGCTGCTTCAAATAGCTCTTGACCAAGGTTCTGAGTGTCTTTGGTATTGGTGTTTTTTCCAAATGAAAATATGTTTTGTTGTGATTTGGATTCAGGATTCAGAGGTTGTTGCCAGAGACGAGGTACAGAAGGTGTTACAGATGACGGAAGAGAGGAGGAGACTTTGGGAAAGAACATGGGAAGAACAGAGAGCAAGACTTGAACTGAATCTTCAGATGTGTCAATTTTACTTTGATCTAAGACAGGTATTTCTTATCTTAGAAAAAGAAATGTAATTTCTTATCTTAAAAAAAAAGAAATTTATCTCTAAAGTGTATTGGAGGCTATAGATCATTTCATGTAAATTTTCATAAAATATTTACCTATAACAAGGTTTTTGTTGTTTTTTCTCATGCCTTTCTTTCTCTTTTATAGTTTTACTTTCAAGACCAGATTAGATATTGCTATGAAACATATTTGATTTATTGTATTATGTAGTACATGAAGGCATTATGCTGTATTATCCCTCTGAATTTTTTGGCACTTGAATGGTTTGTGACTAAATGCAGTTATATAAAAAATTTCTTGTGAATCTCCCATTTTTCAGCTGTGTAGATGAATTTATGAGTCAACTTTAATTTCAGAAGGCACTTTTACATAAATAATAATGAACCTCATTACGGGATGGTGTATAATGGATCTAGTGCTTTGTTCTTCCAGCTGCTTGCAGAACTTGATGAGCTGCATCGTCAGTTGAAAACCAGACATGGAAGCTATGGAAATTCTCTGTCGTCAGTGAAAATGATCTCACAGGCATTCAGAATATTTGAGAAATCAGTTCAGTTGATTGAAGGAAAGGTGAAGAACTTTTCCAATACCGCCGACACGATGATCAAGGATGGTCGTTATGACTCGCGTCGTATTCGACGTGAGGTGGATGAAGTTGAACAGAAGTGGTCCGATTTCCACAGAAGTATCACCGAATATCACAAGGCGCTGGATGATTCGACCAAATTCTTTGAACTTATGGATGATGTGAGTGAGAATTGTTCATTTTGATGGCACCATCATATGTCTTTGTGTATACTGGTAGATTGTGGACAGTCGGTTCTGAACAAAAATTGTGTTTGCTCAGAGTTCTAGTGTGTATTGATTCATATTTTTGATTTAATTGGTAACTTGTTTTACCATTTTATTACGATAATAGAGCGTGTACAGTCACTGTGTGACTATTGATAGCACATTGTTTAGAGCATAAGTAGTGCCTTGAATGAGTTATCAACCTGGGTTCAATCTCCAGCTGCATCCATGTCCCCCAACGCAGAGTGGACATTTGTATTTTTTGTGTAATGATTTAGTATGATGACTGCTTTATTATTATTATTATTATTATTATTATTATTATTATTATTATTATTATTATTATTATTATTATAAATTATATTTATCTAGAAACTTCTTAAATGCTGGTACGATGATGATGATGACGATGACGACGATGATGGTGATGATGATGATGGTGATGATGATGATGATGGCTCTTTGAAATGCACAAGTTGTTTTGAAGAATTATTTTTGCAGATTTGATATTTTCACGTGCGTCGTTGATCGTGTGACTTAATTGAATAATTTTCAGTGTGATGGATGGATGAACGGAGCGGGACAGTTCCTCCTCACTATTGGTCGCAAGGCAACTGATTGTAAAACATCACAAGACGCATCTAATCTAATTAAGCAACTCGTTGACTTTAAGGATGACGGTGCACTGCAGGAGAATGGGCGCTTGAATAACATGGAATGCATAGCCACAGACCTTTATGGTAATCGTCAATACATTGTGAACAAGTTTATCCTTACCACTTCATTTCAATGGCTCCGTAGAAGTGTTTTGTGATTTTTTTATAGCTGCTTTGCATTTTACATATTTCTGAAAAGTGAAAATGCCAGAAAGACAAAAAGAAGAATAATTAATTACTTAAATTAGCCTCTCTGTTCAAAGTCTCTGGTATGCTATTGAAACATTTTAATGATATATTAGCTTATTAAATTTGGCTTCATGATAGCATGAAAGCTGTTGGCTGCTGGCCTTTCTTTTTGTGTGTGTGTGTGTGTATGCATGTTTCCTTTTCCATCCAGGTTCTGTGTCTGGTCCTCAAAAAATGCAACACACTGTTGACAGAAATCAAGAAACGCTTGCTTCATTTGTCAAAGCTATAGAAGAGCTGGCCATTCTTAGAGACAATCTTCTAAAGAAAGAGGTTTGTCTGTAAATTCAAATGGAAAAAAATTCATAATCAACTTTAGAGTCTTGATTGGTCTTGTTTCATCATTTGCTTTCAACATTAATAATATAATTATTTTTATTTATTTATTTATAAAAAACTGTGGTTGAGTTGAAGAGTGAATTGGATAATAGTCTTCTGGGTGCATTGATATAGCTACTTTTGATTTTAGCAAATTCTGGCACAAATGGAGGCTGTTGTTGAGTCGAAGGCACCAAGACAGCCGCGATTTGTGCAGCCACTCCAAAATGCTGAGATCACAGAGGGACAGCGGTTGGTAAATTAGATTGTGTAGAGATCATCTCTGTCAACTTTTATACCAAATTTTCCTAAAAATATAACTTGCCTTGTTGAGACTTTGCCTAGAATACCGGTACATTCCTCTTGCATTTTACAATTACTCTTCTTTTTGGAACTGGAGAATGCATAACTTTTTATAGTTGGTCTCTAGTAATAGAGATCTGTGAATATAATATAAATGCATATATTAATCTTGTTATATATTGCATATTAACTTCTTCTTGGCTAATAAAGTAAACTACCTGCATAGGAGCAGCTTATTAGTGCAAGGGTTGTGAACAGATGGACCAGTTTGGATGAGGTGGGAGTGACAGTTGAAACAGTGAACGGATTCAAAGGCTATCTTGGAAAACTAGGTTACAAATAAAATTGTGGGGGCTGTTACAATGAGTGTAGAAGAAGTACTGAGGTTTCTGATTCTTGCTTGCAGGTCTTTTCCCTGTATGGTGTTTTGAAAGATAGGCCGAATATGATCTTGACCCTTTTAAAATGATTAATTATTGATTATTGAGTACTGGTGTGCTGCTTGTTGTACTTTCTAGATTTACGTTTGAATGTCGCTTGGAGTGTGATACAAAGACACCAAAGATTGAATGGTTGAAAGATGGACTTCCATTACAAAATCCTGATCTGCAATTAGTATACAAGGATGGTCTTTGCCAATTAACAATCGTGGAAACGGTTGCCGATGACACTGCAAAATATATTTGCCGCGCAACGACAGAGGCTGGCACTGCTGAGACATTTGCGTTTCTCAGAGTAAAAGGTAAGTGTTAAATGTACCCAAAGACGTTGAAATACTTTGCCAGATGCTGATTGAATGTATAATGTAATAATGCATATAAAATTGAAAAATAGAATCATATAAAATTAAATAAATAGGAGTTATCACTTTACGAGGAAATTTTCTGGACCTCGAGCTGGATGAGTGTTAGCTGCCCAATTTTTTTGTCTCCAGACGCTTTTTGTCATAAGTCCCTGGGGAACTTAGTATCAAGTTCTAGCAATAAAAAGGAGTTAATTTTGTACAATTAATGTGAATAATATATTTTATTGAGCGTAATGGTACTGCTGGAGTCCTATAACCACCAAGCTGGCATTTCAGAAATTAAGGAGTGGAGAACTCGCTGTATGGTCTCAGAAGCTGAGGTAGAACTTGTCGCAACACCATTTGGAGATTGTAGAATGTTGGGTTCCAATGTCTTAATATGCTACTTAAGAAATCTGCATGGGACTGCAGGCTTTTCCTTTTTTTCTAACCAGTCGTTTTTATGTTTCTCAAGCTTTACTGCCCATATTTTTGATTTAGTAAGTGAACAAGTTGGCAAACTAACAGGTAAATGGGATTGTTGAGAAAATTGTGAAGTGATCGTGCAGTTGTACGATGATTACTGGTGGTTTTCCTGTGACATTTTTCACAACGTATGACAGTTAGGTCGTATCGATTAGGACCTGGACATTTAGGTCCCATAACGTTTAGGTCCAGCACCATTGTTGAGAGGAGAAAGGCATCCAATTCTAGTTGTAATGCTTAGTTAAAGATTTACCACTTCCTGAAATGTTTGAAATAAAATTGTAGCATATAAATTTATGGAATAGAAGGGACTCAAAAGTGTAATGAGTGTAAAGATCTATCATTCCCAAAAGCCTTTGAAAAGAATTCTAGGTAAGGAGAACCACGGACTAGAATGGAATTTATAGTTGATGAAAGAAGTTAAGCAATGTTTGATCTTATGCGGTTTGTGAAATTATTGACTATCTTTGATGCTTATCCCACAACTTCCTGATGGAATAAGCATTTATAGTTATCTAATACTAACATGACTCTTTTTTATTTTATAAAATAAGCATTGACTCTTTTTAATTGGTACTGATTTAAATACCGGTATTCGTATGAATATGATCTAAATCCTTGTATGAAGATGATTTTAATTTATGGAATAGGCATCGATATATATATATATATATATATATATATAAAGATATACATATATATATAATTTTTGTTTGGGAAGATAATATATACTGCATAACTAATTTTTTTTAACCATTTAGAGGAACCCATTTTTAAATTTTTATTCTTAACTGGTACAGGACCTAAACGTCCGGAACCTAATTACCACGTACCCGTCGTTTTTAGTGACATTACCGGTAACAGCCTTGCAGCTTATTAGACACAATCCCTTTGTGTGTTTAACAGAAACACATCAGAAGATCGTTCCACCTGACTTCTCTAGGCACTTGCGTTCAGTTGATGTACCAGAAGGGACTGCTCTGACTCTTGAATGCCAGGTGTCGGGCATCCCATCGCCTACGATATCCTGGTTCCGAGATGAGGAGAACATCGACAATTCTCCCGACTTTGTTCTGTCAAACGTCGGCGGCATATGTTGCCTTAAGATTAGAAAAATCATCAAGGCACACACTGCTCAGTACACCTGCAAGGCATCGAATCCTGGAGGAGAAACGGCGTCATCGGCTCGTGTCCAAGTCATCAGTAAGTGTTAGATTTAGTTGCCTTAGTAAGGCAGATATTGGAATAAGTGTTGAATTAAATTAGTAAGGCAGATATCGAGACAAGAAAACTAGAATGAAGAATGCTTGATTGCTGGCTAAAAATTTAATTTTAAGATTTATCATTTGTGAACTTATTTGCAGTTTGCATACAAATGGTATTTGAGAGGCTGACGTCAAGTGTTTGCAAGAATTTAAAACATGAATATACTGCAATATATATTTTGTATAACAAATAATGAATCATCTGAATTTGGCATGATGAGATTCCTGTTGAAGTATTACCAATCCAGAGGTTAGATAGAAGGAAGGGTAAGAGACTAAGAATCCACTTACAAGGTTGCTCATCGAGTGAACGATTGATGAAAATGAAAAACTAGTATCGTTAAATAAATGGCAGATACCGGTAAATCGACAGTTACCAATGCACATGGACAAGCTCAAGGCTTCTAGAGTTTGTGCACAGAGGGGCTGAGAAATGCAGTTCTAGACGAAGTTGCATAAAGATTGGCATTATGAAGCCATGAACAATACGGTTCCATGTCATTTAATCCCAGTCACTTAATCCTCGTCACTTAATTCCGGCACTTAATCCCAAGTCTTAATCCCTATGCACGTAATCCCCAGACACTCAAAGATATAGGAAAACGTATTAAATGATGTAATATGAATGAAATAACAAATATTTGTGTTCCAAAAACATAACCCTAAACCTAACCTAATTATGCAGCTCTGGTCTTAAACTCCAAGGCGGTGATTGAAGGGATTACGTGTCAGGGGATTATTTGTTATGGGATTAAAAGACTTTGGGATTAAGTGACGAGGATTAAGTGACTGGGATTAAAAGTCTGGGATTAAAAGACCTGTCACCGAACAATACAGATGTTTAAATGAAGAAGTTCAAAGTTTCCATTTAATTTGGATAAATTCTCAGCCTGTTTTGTCACTGATTCATAGACTGTCAAACTGTTCCGATAAAACGAGCCTCTTCTCAATCCACTGCTGCTTCAATGCTTTTTAAAATTGACTTGAAGGATTCTGATGAAATTGTGCAACTGTCAGCAGCAGCAGCAGAGCGCATGCAATTTCTGGCAAATTTATGTTCTTTTAAATGAATTGTGTTTGGGGGGGAGAGGTCGCTTCAGTCAGAACACAATGTAATTTGTCTACACTGTGTTGATATCGATGGTTTTTTCAGCTGTCCGGAAACCAAAGTTCACTGAATTGCTAAAGGATACTTCGGTGGGAGAGGGCAAAGGTGCTATTCTGGAGTGCCGATTCATAGGCGAACCTCCACCACAAATCCAGTGGATGAAAAATGACGTTCAGATCTTGCCCAGCTCTGATTTCAAAGTACAATTGCAATTATTATAAAACAACTAAATACTGATTTACTCCTTTCAGACATTCACTTTTGATTTGCACATTTTTTGATGATTTTATTTCTTCGATTGTTCAGTTGTGTTATCGACAAGATTTCAGCGGATAAAGGAAATATAAATAAGCGAATATATAGTTTTGTTAGTCATAGGAACTTCTGCACTGAACAACTTTGATAAATCAGTGAAGGCTGACAATAACAACAGACAAAGATCACTTTAAGTTTATTTTGGGTTTTGACAGATCGTTATCAAACCAGATTATACAGCACTGCATATTAAAGAAGTTCTTCCAGAAGATGCTGGCTCATATGCCGTCATTGCAAAGAACATTGGTGGGGAATCTCGAACGTCTGCTCTTCTGTCAATTGAGGGCATGTTTGTAGATGGTGGACCAAGAAGGACGCCATCTAAACCAGTCTTTGTTCAACCTTTGCAAAATAAAGATGTCCAGGAAGGAAGCCGGGCACATCTGAGATGTGTTGTGCAAGGATATCCACAGCCTGAAGTGAGTGGACTCGCGTGCATGCATGACTTACTGTACTGAGTACTGAGTAGTATAATAACCGAGTAAGTATTGAATGCTCTTTCGGGAGATCTTTCTAGCTTTGTGCTTGATGAGCCTTAAACTTGGTTTTGATCCCTGAACAATTCACGTGTCAATAGGTGCAGAATGGGAAACAATATGGTCTGTGTAGCATTGTCATTGATGACTAATGCAGTATTATCAAAATGCATTATAAATTGTACATTTAGGTTGAAATTTGTAATGGTAAAATTTTCACAATAATGATTGCATTTCATACATATACATGGACTTTTATGTGCCATCAACATGCAATTTCACAGTTTAGTCAATTCCTGTGTCTAAGTTTTTAAGTTTATGAGAATTTCTTTTTGAGTGATTTTTTAAATAGTAGTTTGATTGATTAGTTTTTTCAAAACAAAGAAAATTACTTTTCTCGTTGATCTTAATTTTTATTTATCTAAACAAGGCTCTGTGGCAAAACTTAATGGTATTTTTCATGTATTTAGTATCTAGTTAATCACTTACTTGTAAATGCTAGCAAAGCTGCAGTTTTACTACAAGTCTTAGAATGTGCAGTTCACAGCAATATTTGCTTCAATTAGATGTGCAGTCATAATCCTGATGTCTTGATATATTGTTCTTTAGATTGTATGGTATCATAACGATAAGATTGTGAAAGACGTAAAAGACTTTGAGCTGTCCTTTGACGGAGAGCGCTGTTCACTCTTGATACGTGAGGTGTACCTAGAAGACTCTGGAGACTACAGATGCGTCGCTAAGAATTCGCAAGGCACCGCCGAGACTTCTTGTCAGCTTGTCGTTGAACGTAGGACACTTGTGCTGTCTACTAGGGACTTTTTCTGCAGTGCAAGAGTGTTGTGGTGTGGTGTGCCACTTTGCTGTTTGATTCAATAATTTTGATTTTCACCCAGAATGACCGTGGCCTGTGATTTTGTTTTTATTGAGTGCTCAGTTATGCTGAATTCGAATTTAGCTGAATTTGTGAGCGCTTTTGAATACGTTGGTCAGTTGTTCGAAACCTTGAGTAGATCTGTAGGAGTTATGCTGAATTATATAATTATTTACTTCCAAGATGCTGTTGGATGTATATATTAGAGAATAGTTCAGCAGTGAAAAGTTGATCAGATATTGACCACAGATTTAGATAAGCAATTGTTATAGTAAAAGTGGAAAGCTGTCTGATCTTGGTACAACGGGTATAATTTAGCTGATAGTTAAACTGTAGTTTGTCAGAGAAGCAGTGAGTCTGTGTTGCGAATGTATGATCAAAAAGAACTTGACGTTCATCTAATTGCATTTTCAGGACCAGTGACAGATGTTAAAGTAATTTAACTGAGTTATCGTGAATGAAATGATTTTATTTGGTTGTTTTGATTCCAGCTCTTAGTGAACTGAGCGATGCTTCTGCTTCTCTTCCTGGAGACGTGGTTCCGCCTAAATTTACTCAGCTGCTAAAGGATATTGAGGGCGTCGAAGGCGAGTTGGTGAGGTTCGACTGCCGTGTGATCGGCTATCCGACTCCGGTCATTAAGTGGTATCGTGGACGCAACCAAGTCCTGAGTTCGGCAGACTTCCTGGTTTGCTGACCATGTTGTTGTTATTTTCTTGTATAATATATGAAAAATATGAAGAATATTTTACTGACAGTGCTCATAATCTTATTTGTATATGTTGAGCTCATTTAAATTTGAAGTCCATATGTGTAGTTTTTGGCATTAATTTGAAACTTCATGTTTTCAACATACTTCATATTACTTACTTTTAGAATGATTAAGTGACAGGAAATTATGCATTAGTTTCACTCATCATCATCATCATCATCATCATTATTGTCATCAGCCTTTAACACTCCTTGTGGAGCATAGGCCATTTATAAGATTCTTCCATGTAATTAGCTATTTATATTGCACCTAATCAATCACTGTTAGCAAGCGCATTACAATTAATGTCAATTATTATAAGCACAATTAAACAGATCCATGCAGTTTGGTCTTCAGCTAATGGGACTATATCATTGCAGTTTAGTTCATTAGACTTTAGCTCTTTGTCTATTGATCTTTTCCATGTATTCTTTGGTCTTTGGTCTTCCTCTTTTTCCTTTTTCTTTTCGGATCCATGAAAGCATTTGTCTTGTGGTGTTGTTCAGGGGTTTCCTTAGTGTTAGTGTGTGTCCAATCCTAAGGAAAACCCCAAGCAACACTGCCTGCATTTTAATCATATGCTAATATCTGGGAGACTAGAAATAACTTTAACGTACGGTGTATCTTATTTATTTGTTTCTGTTGTAATTTTGATGATTTATTGGCCTAATTCTAAATCAGAAGTCTGGTGTGTATTTTTGTTTCTAGATTACATCAGAAAGAGAACTGCACAGCCTGACAATTCCGGAGGCTTTCAAGGAGGATGCTGGGAATTACGTGGTGAAGGCAACCAATGCGGCCGGTACTGCAAAGTGTTATGCTTCTCTGATCGTTAAACAGAGCGGCGACAAACACATGGTGAAGACGCGCTTGGTCGAGGCTTCGCACAGTTCTCAGAGAACCATCATTGCGGGTCACGTGCCTCCCGAATTCACAAAACTGTTTCGTGATATGCGGGTCCGACCGGGACATCCATGCACGATGGAAGTTACGGCCTCTGGTCATCCAAGGCCACAGGTATTACCCAACATCTGTATTGATTGCTAGATGACACCATGCGGCCAAAATCAGACATTTCACCATAGTTTAACATACAATTATACAAATAAAGTTGACAATTACGATAATTGATGTTGACGATCTATGTCATGTTTTGTGAATTAGTCAAACCAAGTTGCTCCACAAGAGTGGTATTTTTACTTTTAAAATTATTAATAAGTAATTTGTTAATATTTTATTCTTGCAGGGTTTTATTAATTGACAGCTGATTTGATTGTTCATTTTGCATCTGCGTTGAGTGATGGCGATAATAATAATATGCAAGTGAAACGAAGATGGGCTAATGGGAAAGGATATGTGGTTGATTTCTTGAATTAATTTTCCTGCAGGTTCGATGGCTTTTCAACAACGAGCCAATAGTTTCGCCAGATTATCAGATTTCGTCGAGGGGTGATGCACACATACTGCACATTCCTGAAGTGTTTGCTGAAGATGCCGGCCGATTTTCAATAGTGGCTGAAAATGCGGCCGGCAAAGCAACCTGCTCCGCCCTGCTGGTCGTTGTGGATGAGTCTCAGATTTTGCCAGAAGACGACTCTCCCCCTGAAACACCCCAAGTAAGACACCAGGCTGCTGGTTTTGGGCCAGCTCCGGTGGTTCCAATCCGACCACCAGTGGTTGCTCCTGCTCCTCCCAAGCCTGTTGTCAAAGAAGCGGTCGCTCCACCGCCACCGGTTGCCAGAGTGTTGCAACCTGTTGCACCGCCTCCAATTTATCAAGAGCAGATAACTGTACTGCAGAAAGCTGCACCGAAGCCGCCGCCTCCTATTTCTGCACCAGTTGTTCCCAAGGTGCTGCCACCGCCGCCACCTGTTCCGTCGCCGATTTTCAGGGAGGAATTGGTGACACCGCTGAAGGCATCACCTTTCCAGCCTGTTGATTTTACCATTGAGATTCCGATTCCACCAGAATTCATCAAACCATTACGCAACTTGTCGGCCAAAGAGGGAACGAGGGCTACGCTTGAGGGATGCGTACGAGGAAAACCGGAGCCAACAATTAGGTGGTTCAAGGAGGGAAGGGAATTGACGCAGAGCGCTGACTTTGAGATCAGCTACAGAAATGGCCGCGTTCGGCTCTCGATACCCGAAGTATTTGAGGAAGACTCGGGCAAATATGTCTGTCGAGCCCAGAACAAGGCCGGACAAGCGCAGAGCACTGCGGAACTAATCGTTAAAGGTCTGTTTCTTTCCCTTCTTATTACGAACACTTGTTAGTGATTTTCCTTCATCAGTATCTTTTGTTGTTAAGTGGCTATTGCTACTTGACACTTAGTATTGTGCAAAGGTGACTTTGCTGTTTAAGTTTGCAGCTGCTTGGTCTGCTGTTATTTTGGTAGATGTTATGCGTGCATTGTGCCGTACAGCAGCTTGGCTTTTCATTTGTGATGTTTACCATACATCATCGGTGGGTGGTCATTGTCAGCAATTTTGGCTCCACTTGCATTGAGGAATGATCTATGTGGGACCGTGCTGACCATTGGATTTTTTGATATTATGATTATGATTTCATATGATATACAGTATATGGTTCTTGTGTTTATGCTTAAATGTTTTATGATGCTTGTGTTGGAATAAACTTCTTTGTATAATTACTTTGCTGTAAGAACCTTTCAGAATGTTATGTTTTTTGGGTCTGAGTATGGCGCCTCTGAGTAGAAATAGAAGAGGCGCTATACAAATGTCACATTACATTACATTACATCTGCTTTCTTTTCTTTAGCTTCAGTGGTTCCACCTCAGTTTGTGGAACGACTTCAGACAAAGGAGGCGAAAGAAGGAGACGCCGTCCGGTTCACAGTTCGCGTCTCTGGAAAGCCTCTGCCTGAGGTGACATGGTATCGTGAGGGGTCTAAAATTGTCAGTTCTCCTGACTTTGAAATCTTGCAAGAAGGAGACCTTCATACTCTCTACATACCAGAAGTTTTCTATGAAGATTCTGGCAAATTCTCTGTCCAAGCAGACAGCAAGGCAGGTCAAACTCAGTGCACAGCAGAACTCATTGTAGAAGGTAATATTGCGTTATTAAGAAATTAGTATGAAGTTACTGTTATTCATTGCTTAGAGATATTAGGAATTCTGCTTTGTAAGTTGCCATCAAGCATTAGTCATAGAAATGTTCAATAAAATGCATAGATCTCAGCTCAGATCAGAAATCTGCAAGACCATTGATTCTATATAAATGATAATAAAAAAGAATTAACAAAGTTTCTTTATAATTTCATTAATTGCAGTATCATTTTATATTTGAAACTTGAATGCAGCCCTCACAGTAAAGGAAGAATCTGTGACGCCATCACCTCCAGTTTCTCGAAGTCCATCATTCGATCCAGAACGCACGGGGCTACACGCAAGGCCTGTGCCATTCTCAGGATCAAGTCGTGAAGCTTCTCCACCACAGAAAATGCAGTTCTCCAAAGTAAACTGATGTTCTTGTATGAATATTCAAAATTATTCTTTAGAGCATCTGACGGATAACTAACTAATTGATGCATTATTGTGCTGATGGACTTTAGCAGTTAGAGCGCAGAGCACCTTCCATTGTGAGCGTCTTGTTTTTATAAATGATTATTAGTGTTGATTCTTTGTGTAGAGCAAGCATGATAGAAGTTATACACACGATACCAAAAATTTCATGCAGCACTCAGATTTCTTTGGCTGCTTATTCATGTGAATCTCACTTATTTATTTGTGAATGTGAACTTGGGTTTTCGCAGTGGTGCTCACACAGGACAGACCCTCCCGAGCCACTTTAAATCTTGTATTAATATATATATACATATATATATATATGTGTGTATATATATATATATTTCAGCCATTAGCCAATCGAAGTGCTAGTGAAGGCCAGAGAGTGACACTGGAGTGCGTCATTCCTGCCTATCCAGTGCCAGAAAAAGTGCAATGGTTTCGGAATGAAATAGAGATTTTCACTTCCCCGGATTATGAGATCTCGTTCAACCTCGGAATTTGCCGGCTTGTCATAGCCGAAGCCTTCCCAGAAGACACTGGGAAATACCAGTGCACAGTCACCATCAACAGTCTTCCGGTGTCAACATTTATGCAACTGACTGTTGAAGGTATGCACTGTCATTTACTCAACATGCTGTTTTTTCCATTTACATACTTAGTAAAAAAATTCAATGATTAATTATTTTAGACCAAAGTATGTACATACAAATTGTGTGTGTGTGTGTGTGTGTGTGTGTGTGTGTGTGTGTGTGTGTGTGTGTGTGTGTGTGTGTGTGTGTGTGTGTGTGTGTGTGTGTAATGTTGTTTGAAATGCACAGTGTTTTAAAGCAAGACTGATCCAAATGAAATGCTTAAAATCAGCATTTATATTTCAATCATTTTAGGTACAAAATAGACTAATGGCTATGTTGGTCATTGTTCAGTAATTGAAACCATAGTTCATGGGCAATTGATTCACAGATGAGAACTGACCTGTTTTATTGTTTAAAAACTGTAAAATTTTAAAATTGTATATGTTGAATTCTTTATTTAAAATTTAATTCAGCTTCTTTGTAGAAAGTTAATGATAACACTTTACTAGACATATTAATGCATGCATTGGAAAGTATGTAAATTGCAGTGTTTTTCGGTGGCTTTACAAACACTAGGTGAGGCATTTTAGAAACAGATTGAATAGAGAATATTTCCAGAGCCAATCACTGCTATGTTGTCCATGTTTAGTAAAAACTGGATATATTAAGGAATTGTTTGTTATTAGCTGCTCCAAAGAAGATCCCTTCGCCTCGTCCTCCACCAGAGTACGTGCCGCTGTTCATCAAGCAACTTACAAATCAGCGCCTGCAGCCTGGTGGCACCGCTTACTTTGAGTGCAAAGTCGATGGATATCCTCCACCAGAAATTTTATGGACCAGACGAGGTCACCCACTGGTAGATAAAGCACGGTAGGATCTTACTAAAAATTCTCCAAGCATTAGTTACTTGCAGCAAAATTATGAATAGTAATCATATATACATATAGCCATTTCATGACTTTGCAGCCATAAGTGGGGGCTCAAGCCATATACCTTCCCCTTTCCCTATATTATAATCTCAAAAATGTTTGCATATAACAGCAATCCACAGACTTTTCTCATGAAGGGCCAATATTTTCAAGGCATTTATTTTTCAGGCCATTGTTTAGAAATTCTAACCCTGAAAATTGAAATGCTGACCTACTCAAGTATAATATCCAGAGATGTAGTACTTGGCACTTGTATGTGCTTGAGTTGTACTTGAGTACAATTTTTCATTTCTTGTACCTGTACTTGTACTTGGAGGCAAATATTGAGGTTGGCCGGACTGCAGTGTTTTATAAACCAGAAGACTAATCTTGAATATAATTCTCTGTTTAACGGACAGCCAGTGTAACTTGCAAAGAACAGGTTTAATGTGATCATGCTTACGACTTTTAGTAATGGCTCAAGCTACAGAATTTTGAATCCTTTGGAGCTTAGCTTCTGCACATTAGATTCTGCTATACCATTGTATATGGAATTACAATAATCAAATCTACTGTTCGCAACAGCATTGGCAGGAGGAATTAGGGCAGACTTGGGCACTAGATCACGAATTTGTTGAATGTCTCTAAATTGCTTATGAGCGGCTTTGCATACCTTATCTACATAATCATTCAGCAACATGTTTTATCAAATATTACACCTTACATAGAACTACATTGTGTTTCACTCCCTTGCTTACAGACAGACAGACTGCAGTAGTTATTGCTTTTCAACATATTGCAGGTACAAATCAACTTACGATCAGTACTTGGGAATTACGACTCTGACAATTTTCAATCTTTGTAACGAAGACGAGGGCGAATACACCTGCAAAGCCATTAACAGCCTCGGTGAAGCGTCAACGTCTGCCACTCTCCGTAATCCAGGTAAGAGGTGTCTGAACATGGCAGGTTTTTTGCTGTGAAATATTTGTACTCATTGGCATAAACTTGGATGAAAAAGTGGGGGCCCAACCCATATACCTTCCCCTTTACCTATATTAGAATCTCAAAAAGTTGGGGGCCTCGAGCTAGAAGTTTATGCCTATGTTTGCACTGCTGTTTAAATTGTCCATTTTTCATTTTTATCATCTTGTTGTCTTTGATTTAAGTTGCATGATCTCTGGTTTTCTTATAAATATTTATTGACTTCATTTAACAGTATTGTCTTGTTTTTCCTGAGCAACAGCTGTTTTAACCCTTTTGCTTCACAAGGCCAATATTTCAGCTTTATAACCTATTGGTAATGTAGATCACTGTGGTCAAAGGGTTATTGCATGCTTTGTCATCATATATGATGGTAGGGGTGTCTACGGTAAGCCATGGGTATTGGTTCTTGAAATTTTGACAAGTAAAATGAATATTGGAGATTATTGACTTTTAATTTTATACATTAACTCTAGACAAAAAAGTGAAGAGGAAAATGGTAGAAAAGAATTTGCAAAAGTTTGACAAATTCAGTTAAAGCTCCTGGAAAAGCTGGAAAACTTGGCAATACCAATTTTTGGGTTGGGTTTTGCATTCCCACATTATTGGAAATGTATTATTTTTTTATTATTTTGTTATTCACTGAGCAGATCGAGATGTGGATCGAGAGCAGCAGCAGGGCATAGTATCCCAGCCTCCTCCTCCACCACCAGCCAAAGTTTATAAGCCACCTCCAGTGGTAGATGGAAGGTTTTCAGACGAAGAACGGCGCAGTGATGAAGTAAGAGATGGACTTGTTTGCATCCTAAGACACAAATGAAACTTTCTTTACTACTGTCAAACCCATTTAATGTCATGCCCATTTTAATGTCACATATATTGGAATTTCATGACATTTGCCATCTCCAACCACAGTCTTCGATATATCACAGTCTTTGTTATGTTAATTGTCAAATTCTGTTGACTCTTCTGTTCTTTACTAATTTTATTAATAGATTTAATATAATTAAATATTAGTTTATTTGTGTCTTGGCAGCCTTTCAAAGTCTCAAAATTTGAGAAATGCTTGACTAAAGAGATTGAATTTCGTGCGGACAAAGTTCACCCCCCGAAAGATTTTGCAAAAGAAGACAAAGAAGCTTTCGATGATGCTCCAGCAAAGGAGCCAGTCAGTGTTCCGGCTTTTTATCAGAAGCTGGAGAATTTCCAACTTGTAGAAGGAGCAGATGCCACTTTTGTGTGCAAAGTTAATGCAAGACCACTGCCACAGGTTGGCACATTTCAACCATATATGAGTTTCAATTTTGCTTCTGTATTGCTTGGCATTAAGGTTATTAAGTTTGATACATTTGAATTGTAATTTTTAGAACTGATATATGCAGTGCTGAAAGTCAGCCGGAATGTGTCGGAACTGAGTTCCGGCACCTTTTTGGGCCATGAAAATTTTTTCCCATAATTTTTCAATATTTGTTCCAATATTGTAAAAGCACCGTGTACTTGTTGCAAAACTATTAAGCTAAGATTTAAAAAGCGCTATAGAAATGTAATGATGGCTACCCATAGTTCGTTAGGGTTAGGTTTAGGGTTAGGGTTGTGCCAAGAGAGTTCCTGCACCTTTTTTCACAGACTTTCAGCGCTGGATATATGAATTAATGAATTAAATGTCTTTATTCCTATTTACCATTATAACCATCATCATCACAGTCATCATTATGCCAGTCAGTTGACAGATTTGCTTGAGAAGAAGTAAGCGTCTCCCTCTTTTCTTCTTTTAACCCCAACTGCTTTCCTTTGGTAGAGTATTTCGAGTCTTTCTTGGTGTTTTTTGTTCAGTGCATCGTTTTTTCATTCTCCTACTTCCTTTTATTTTCATTGTTGTTTCCGTTTAGCTCTCATTTCTGGTTCATTCAGCTAAGTTGTTCATCATGCCATTGTGGGCATTTCGTTGTGGTTTTATTTTTCAGTCAAAGTGTTTTTAATTTTGCTCCTGATTTCATGTTGCTAGATATCTTATTTTTAAAAGTTGTTTTAGTTCTTATGATAATGGAATTATCTTCTGTGATGTGACAGTGGTTTTCAACAGAGGAGAAATCTTACTAAACCACTTAAAATCCAGTTATTATTATTATTATTATTATTATCGGTGTTATTACTATATTATTATTATGTTAAGAGACTTTTCTGTTTTGGATGGGTGGATTTGTTTTAAAAATAAGTCTTCCTCAAGGCATTTAGTTTTACTCTTGATTCTTACCCGAACCCTGACAAATGCTTTACATGTCTGTAGATTCAGTGGTATCATAATGGACGTCTCATTCGACCCTCCAATCGCTATGTCATGAGTCTGACAAAAGATGGCGTCTGCACTCTTACGATTCGTTTAACTTTGCCAGAAGATGCCGGTCATTACACCTGCTGCGCTACCAACAACGCCGGAAGAGACACGTGCTCTGCTGAACTTTACACTGAAGCATCTGCAATCGACGAAACTTCTTACGTGACTCCAGAGACACTGCGAAGAATGATGAGAAGGTTTTTTATATTTCTAGATGTTGTTTTACAGTTGACTATTTTACACTAGTGGTGAAGAGAAAATAATAACACACGTATAGCTCTCACAATGGCTTATTCAACAATTATTAATGTTAATATGTGTTAGTGATTTGAATCTGATGGAGAATTTTGTGCAATAGATGTTTATAAGCATAGTTTGATATTTAGTGTTATGTTGTTTTCAGTCCTGCTGAGCCCCGCAGTGGATCTAGAGATCTTGGTGGAGTTTCTGAAAAGCATTTTAAACCAGTCTTTCGCAAAATTCCCGAGGATCTTGAGGTTCCTGAGGGTGCCATGGCTCGATTTGACTCTGTCGTTTCTGGTCAGCCGAACCCTGACATGTTTTGGTATCGGGAAGGAACAGAAGTCCACGACGATCGATATCACAAGATTGTCATCAACGAGGCGGGAATTAATTCGTTGATATTCGATGTCACCAGTCGTTCGGACACTGGACTTTACACTTGTGTGGCTAGCAATGCTGCAGGAAAGGACCAGTTCCAAGTTCGCCTCAATGTTCTACGTTAGTAGCAGCACATTTACTTGCTAAATAACGATGTTCTGTGATTGAACCGCACTTCCAGAATGTTTCTTTTATCTGATTACATTGATATTTTTATAGTTTACTTTAGTCTATGACCATTGTTTTCTGTATTGGTTTCCATATATTTTTATATCAGTTACATTGTTTGAAGTGGTCAATATTTGATTGAAAAACCTGAATCCCAATTATCATTTTTACTGAGATATATTTTTGATGGTTGCTTTTTGAATTCAAGATTGTAAGAGAAGCATTCTGACACTTTCCATTTCTTCACATTTAAACATTTAGTACACCGGTCTTCTCAATACTGCTGTTATTGGCATTTTACCAATTGAACAAGAGAGCGATAGCATTTAATTAATCCTTATGATTTTTTGTAGCTCGTGAGTCCACGTCGCTGCCTCAGTTCTTGGGTCGAATGATAAACCAGACAGTGGTCGAAGGTCAACCGGTCTCCTTTGAAGTGGAAGCCTCTGGTCATCCAGTTCCGATGATGAGCTGGCAGAAGGATGGACGAATGCTGTCCTCCAATGACCAGTACCGCATCGATACGACCGGCGGTCACTCTTGTTTGCATATTATTAGTGCCAGGGCAGAAGACAATGCGTCGTTCCAGTGCACAGCCGCCAATATCACTGGTATTGCCACATCTCGTGCAAAACTTACTGTTCAAGGTAAAGTGTAAATTTAATTTTTCATTATGTGTAGTTTCATTGTGGTAAATTAGCCGCCATCTACCATAATCATGTCATTACCTTTTGCTAACCATTTAGACTTTGGTCTCTAATTGGTGAACTATCACTGTACAAGCTGTGGCTGTGTATCTTGAGTGACAGGTCGATGCATTGAAATGAATTCTCTAATTCACCCATTTGGAAATAGTAACCAGCAAAGAGCAGAGTGCAAATAATGAAAAATGGGAGAGATGACTAAATTACAAAATGATCTATCAGCAGCATTTTGAACACACTGAAATCCAGATATCCACATAACTAAGCCATCCTTGAGATACCAAACGTGAGTGAATTGCAGTAATCCAGACGAGAGCAACGAAGAATTGAACGAGAGCCTTAGCAGTATCATGGGATACGATTGACGTTGTATCTTCTAACTCGCACAATTATTCACAGATTTCCCTTCTATGACTTAACTGAAATTCCACTGTACTTGAGAGCTAGGAAGCTAGGATGTGAAATGAATTTGTGAATTTGTAACGATGCTTGTTTTCTTACTGTTTTAGTTGTAGCACGTGTGCAAACGCCTGAGAAGAAGCTAAATATTACACGAAGAGTGATCACACCGTATGTTTACGTGTTGCATTTGTTGGGCAATGCTTTTAGTAGGCATGGCCATTCTGTAATGTGATGCACTGTTGATGGTGATAGTCTGCACAGAATGTGTTAAACAGTTAAGAATTGAGAAGAAATTGTGAATAAAAATTCTGCAAGCAAATATCGTTTCATGTCTGCAGCAGCCATTAATTAGATCAATGATAAGACAGTATCAGCACTTAGTGTGATTTAAAAGGAACTTAAGTACAATGGGATATTAGATTAGGCAGATAGGCCCTATTAAATTGATTTATACATAGTGATCATATTACAAAATTATGAAGAAATTATATGTTGTTGTTGTTGTTGTTGTTGTTGTTGTTTGATCTTGCAGATACATGTGTATGTTGTGACTGACTTGCTAAATTCCAGTGTTTTTGTTTCATTTGCACAGACATATTAGACTTGCAATTGATTAAGAATAGGAATTTGAAATAATGTCTTAGGGATATTAAAATCGTATATTATTGAAATTATGGATTTGTAAAATATGTATAAAAGAAATTAATAAGTATGAAGGCAGATTCAGCAGTTGGTTTAATTGTGATGAAAGTTAAAGAATAGGAATTGTTTATGACAAATTAGAATTGCAAGACATTGACAATATTGGATATGTACGTTTTTTGCAGTACTACTGATATTTCTCCACAGTTCTATCAGATGAGGTAAAATCTTTGTTATTAATAATTAATTTTTACATAATTTGTCAGACTCATTGTAGCTAATTAAAAACCCTAGAAGAATACATTGAATGAATCTATTTTTGTTAATATTATTTTGAGATTAGGCGATTTTGCCATCTTATATACCAGCAGTTCCCAACCTTTTTTAAATTGTACACCTAAGCAAACAAGTGAACTTTGCACGTACACCTCTTAGGCACAGAATGACGTACAACACTGGTAATAACTGAGAAGATATGACAATTTTTACTGTATTTTTTAATATTGGCATTTTGGCATTTTTTCAGTAAAAAGTTGAATCAAAAAATTTACCATAGATGACCTTTTTTGCTTCTCAATAATTTGAAACTCCTTTCAATTTTTTTTTGCTACTGGTGCATGATCTCTCCACCATGTATGTCCCCTTGCCTTTATATCATATTCCCATCTTCCATTTATCTTTTATCTTTGTATCGTTATTTTTTTCTCTCTCTTTGCAATTTTTTTCTTTTTTCACTTCTCAGTTTCTTTGCGTACCCCTTAGCAACAGATTGTGTACCTATAAGGGCACGCATGCCACTGGCTGGGAACTGTTGTTGTATACAATATTGTTTTATTTAGTAACAGATCAATTTTTGGATATTATTATATATCTGAGAGCTTTTTCATTCAAGTATTGACAGAAATAAGAATGGACACCGCCAGATTAAGGTCTGTGTTTTCCTGAAATAGGCCAGTATCAGAGCCACAAAAACCTATTTCATCTCCGGTGCCAGATAGGAAAGCTATTACACCGGTCAGTTTTGCACCTCCACCAGCTGAACCAGCACCAGGATCTCACAAATCTACTGCTGATATAATTCTTGCTCCTACACCACCACCCAAAGCTCCTTCTCCGCAACCATTTAAACACGTGGAAGCACCAAAAAAGACTGAACCTGCTCCACCTGTAGTAGCAGAAGTGTTGCCGCCTCAAGAACCGGTGCAGTCGCTGGCGCCGGCCTCTCCAGTTCCGAAGGTGGAGTCGATTTCTCGACCACAGCCTCAGGTGCCACTGTCAAGCATTTCTCCGGTTTTAGCGACAGTTGACACCAAAGTTAGACCAGTGCCAAAACCAGCTCCAAAGCACTCTGAGGTCCTGAAGTACATTCAGGACGAAGAAAGGTCAGCTAAATTAAATTGTGTTGATTACAACCTTGTATTTTTATCATTTCATTTAGCACTTTTTGAAGCTAAAGTAGGACCTGATGGTTTTCAGTTTTTCATTTTAGTGTACACTTTTATAGCAGCAACATAGATGCACAGTTGCAAGTTGTATAATGCAGATCTATCCTCAAACTTGGCATATGAATGTGTGTGCACACTGCATACAATTTTTTGCTTATTCCTAAATTTTCCACTCTTGCATCATGCATTCTTATGTAAATAACTCGTTTATTAAAGTTTACTTATTTTTTGAGCTGTTTATGCCATGACAGTCATCATTTCAGAGAATTTAGTTATTCCTGAAATACAGTAATTGTTGCTTCTGGTTGGATGATTTGACCTTTCAGATTTGATTTTCATATCTATATTAATAATAATTTTGATAATAATGATAATAATCATTGCAACAAGTTTTAAGTGGTTTAGTAGGATATCGCGCATATGTTAAAAATCATTGTGCCTCATATTGGTTATGGTTATGGTTCTGGACAACTTCTATATTGCTCTACATTTCAAGTTCTGTTTGTTAAAGTCACATTTGTTGTCTTCCTGTCTTTGCCCTATACATAGCACATGCATTTCACAGCATAATGCCTTAACAGTTCTCTTATTAAATTGTGTTACTGTGTTTGCTTAATTCAGTAGAGATTTTGCAAATAGAACTTATTCGATAAATTATTTGCATGAAATGGCAATTGATTTATTAAATCCTGTGTTTATATATAGGGCCAAGGCTGCTCCTCCTACTTCTTCTCAGGATGTTGTTGACTTTGGTAAATATCCCGGGTATGTTGTCTTTCAATCTATATGAGTGATCGTGGTTTCCTTTAGTTGCGTAATCATCTATAATTTCTAATTCAAATGGTGTGAGAACTAATCAGAATCAAATTCAGTCTGAAGATTCTGGTGCTTTAATTGCTTTTTAGGTTAAAATTAGCAACTGAATGAGCAAGATTTGTGAACGTATGTGTAAGAGAACTTCATGCATACATCATTGCCAGGAGTCCAGTCTGATAGAAAACATAATTATGAATTAACATCAACTTTTCTGTCGATGAAAATTTATGCTTTAGGAAATTCAGGGTATCGTAATGATAGTTAGTTGATATAAATGTTTCATTATTTGGCTGCTGATTGAGTATATATAGTTGTCTTTTCATAGTCTTTGCTATATTTGTGATGGTATGATCATCGTTAACTTTAATGTTGGTCAGTTAGAAGAAAGAATGGCAGGGATGACAAAAAATGTTGTATAATGAATGACAAAAGAATGTGAAAGAGTGAAAGTGAAAAACGAAGCGACCAACAGAAACAAGTGGAGACCAGGCTCGGCCAAAGAGACAACACCTTCCTTGGCACTAAAATTGGTCCTGCATTCCGAAATGTTATTGTTAGGCTCGTCATTACTGCTGCGCACTTTCATGCGATATTTAGTCCTGATTTTTCGTTCTAATAATTCAGTGAACCACGAGTGAAGGCTCCGACGGCACCAGCTGAGGACTTGTTCCAAAAGGAACGGCCACGTCCTCCAAAGTTCACAACTCAGATCAAACCCCAGACGAATCTCTCGGAAAACCAGCCGGCACATTTCGAGTGTCGCTTGATACCAGTTGGAGATCCAGAAATGCAGGTGGAATGGTACAAGGATGATGTCCTTCTGCGACATGGTATGCTGAATTTTGCCTGGAGCTTCTTAGTGCTGGGACTGATGATTCAGTGGGGGTATTATGATGGAAAAGCAGTATTGTTTTGTATTGTATATTGTTTTGTATTGATTATTGGACTATTTACATAGCACCATAAGCATAGCATAACCAAAGACATGGTATGCTGAATTTTGCCTGGTTAATGCTGGGACTAAAGGTTCAGTATGGGTATTATGATGGAAAAGTAATATTGTATTGTATAGTATTGTATTGTATATTAGACTATTTTATAGCGCCGTAAGCATAGCTTAACCAAAGACAAGGGTGCTTTACAAGGGGTATGACTCCCTAAGCAGATGGCTTTTCAGTCTTTATTGAAGTATGTTAAAATTACACTGCAAACTTTCAGCTGTTTGCATCATTGAACTTAAATTATAACTTTGTGTGAAAATGTTAATGTCTGTATCTGCTCAAAAGAGAACTGTGTAATAATATTATTAACCCTTTACCCGTTCATTTATTTGTAGTGGACGATTATTCTCGGGGCAAACGGGAAAAGGGTTTAAAAAAATTTAACAAAGAGCTGACAGTATGAAACAGGACAGCTTGGTACAGCTCCAATGAAAATACCGATTAATAGTTATAATTACCAAATGCGGTGCTGCTGTTATTTGATTTGATTCTATTTGGCACAGGTCATCGTTTCCGTCCTTTGCACGACTTTGGTTTTGTGTCACTCGACATTCTGTATACATATCCAGAGGATAATGGTACATACATGTGCAGAGCAACAAATAAACATGGGTCTGATTCAACGCAAGCACAGCTTCAATGCTTTGGTGTGTGATTTCGGTTAATGAGAGTCTTTCTTTATACAAGTTCATCTTGTCTTCATTGTTGCACAAACAGGCACATTATAATGGTCAATGTACATTTCATATGTGTGTGTTTGTGTGTGCATGCGTGGGTGCGTGTGCATGTGTCTGCGTGTGTGTGTGTGTGTTACCTTGATGCTTTTTGCACAAATGAATCTTGGGTAAGAGGTGAATGAAATTTACCAAATAGATGTAAAGGCTGGCAGTCGCAGTTCTGAACTATAGGAATTAACAAATGTTGCTGTATATGACCAAAGTGATACTGAATTGATAGCAGGTCACTTATATATGTGAAGTGTAGCAAGTAAAGATTGATGTTTTATTAACAAGAATTAAAGGTGTTGGCATATTTTCATAATATGAAGAACAATTTTCGTCAGCCATTTGTACTCTGAGTGGAGCATAGGCAACAAACAAAAAAACTAATGCTGTTTGGATTTGGTGCACCATTGGCTGATGCCCTGGGCATTATGATAGTGGTGCTATAGAAGTTGATTGACTGATTGATTGATCGATCGATCAATTGATTGAAACAAGATCCTTCCATTTCACTCGATCTGCTGCCAGGTGTTCTATTTCACTCCAGGTGTATCCATTTCCTTAAAGCCATTTTTCTAATGATCTTTTCCATGTGTTTTTTGGTCTTCCTCTTTTTATGGAGAACTATGCATATTGCAAGAATAAAGATATAATGTATTAAATGTATTATTTTTAAGGTAAGGAATCGGTCATCTACGAGAGCCAGCTACCTGAAGGAAGTGACAGTGTACGGCAAATAAGAAACATGGAGGATGCCAATTACGGGTTGACACAGTTTACCATTTTCTATTACAAGTGTTTTTAATTTAGTTAAAGCTAGTGAAACATTGAGCTGTTCTTGCTTAACACTCTCTGTTCTGTGTAAATTGGGCACTTATAATCATCATCATCATCAATAATAACCGTGGGTTCAGCGCCCGTTGGTGTCTGATGTAATCATTACAGATTGGGACAAATGTCCCAATCTTTTCTGTTTGCAGCTACGTGACATAGTTCTTGCAGACATTTTCCACACCAATCGCTAATGTCATCACACCATTCTCTGTATGGCCTTCCTTTTTTGTTGGAACCGTCCATTATTCCTAGCATTACAGTCTTGATCTTTCTATCATCTTTCATACGACAAATATGTGCAAAGAGACGCAATTTCCTCTTTATAACTTTTTGCATCAAGTTTCCTTTGGCTGGATTTTCTTGTATAGTTCCTCGTTGCTGATCTTTTCAGCCACCCAATTCTGAGAATTTTTCTATAGGATTTTCTTCCAAATGCTAAAATTCTTCTCTCCAATTCTTTTGTGATGATTCATATGTGCCAAATATATTCTGATTGAATGTTTTTCATATTCAATTAGGTATATAATTATTTATGTATCATATTCTATGGATGATAAATGCGTATTTTGTTTTCCATATTTAACTACATTTCCATATTTAATGAATTACAGTAATCAATATAGGATAGAGTAGTTAAACTACCACAACAGCTTTTAAACCCTCCTCAGCTACAGTATGCTCTGCCGATGAGCACTGCGGTTTGTGGTCTGAGGCGTCCCCGATGAACACCTATGTGTTTGAAACGGACGATAAAATTAAATTAATAATAATAATAATAATAATAATAATAATTAAAATGTTCAACCACTTATATTAAATTAATTAATTTAATTAATTAATTAGTTTATTAATTCATTTGGAATTTATTTTGTCTAGGATCAAACTCAGTGTTTGAAATCTGTAGTAGTAAATTGCCCTCAAATACATCTTTTCTAATTGACTTGATCTTTTGTTAATGGATTTAGGGTATTAGAACTAGTGCTTTAAATTGCATAATTGTTATTTTTATTTGTTATTGAAATAAATGTGCATTGCGACAAGTAATTGAGTGCAACCATGTTGTATAAAGGAGAGTGGAGGCATCTAGAGAAGATGACCAACCCGACAGAAGTCCTCCGATCTTTGATCTGTTACTAGACTCTCAGCACGTCGAAGAAGGAGACACGGCAAAATTCATGGTCAAAGTCAGCGGGAATCCCCGTCCTGTGCTGAAATGGTCGATCAACGACTCAATAGTCTGCAATGTACGTGTTGTTTATGGAAAGTTTTGTAATATATTGTGCTTATAGTACTACAAACTAGACAGTTTTTTTTTCTGACATCATTTGGTCGAATTGAACTAATATGACCAGTTGCACTTTGGCGAAAGATCTGTCACTCGTGGGGATCCTATTCTATGGAACTTGTTACCAGACGAAGTAACTAAAGAAACAAAGCCTGATTTGTTTGCAACAAGACTAAAGACACACTTATTTAAGATCTCGTATAAATGTAATGTGTAAAGCGTTTCGCTAAGCCTGCCTTTTACTATAGCGCTATATAAATTGACATAGTTGACATAGTTGCAGTATTTGTATTTGAACCACTGACACAATGGAGAAGAAAGACTTGAAATTTATGAAGCGAACATGTTGACACAGATGCTGAGAATTGGTTGGAAAAAAGAGAATTGAATAGGTACTGGAGAAAGCTGAAACAGAAGCTCAGCAGTTGGAAACAATAATGAAGTGGAAGGCAACTTATTTGATATTTTGGATGTATCATAAGGAAGGGTGGAAACTGTTTGAAAGAAAACTTTTGCAAGGAACAATATCAGTTAGAAGAAGAGGCAGACGGTTGATATCTTCGATAGACAATATCAAAACTTGGACTAGATTGGCAATTGAATCAACAGAATTAGTAGACATAAATGGAGAAGTGGGGTCCATGATGCAACCAGATCTCAGGATGAGAATGATTAGGACAAGACAAGATGAGAAAAAACAGAGTTAGATGTGTATGTAATAACTGTATTTAAGGTATAGCACAGGTTCATTATGATGTTTGTGAGATTTCCTTTCATAGCTTTTTTGCTCCAGCATCTGTGTTTGCTGTCTGGCACAGAGTCAGCGATTCCGCCTTCGTTATGATGGAATGATTCACATCTTAGAGATTCCAAAGGCACGTGATTACGACAGTGGATCTGTCCGCGTTGTGGCTAAAAATACTCTCGGAGAAGCAGAGAGTTGCGCTACTCTCACTGTTGCACCTCGCGACGATTGGAGATCTCGACTAAAGCAGGCTCCAAAATGTAACTCATTCCATTTTATCTCATCGCATGAGCTTTCTGATTTAATTGTATCACATTAATTTATTTAATCAATCTATCAATCATCATCAATCAAGAAAAACTTCTGTCATTCCGCTATCATAATGCCCAGGGTATCGGCCGATGGCGCACCAAATCCAAATTGAATTAGAGCCAGGTCAAGCCGGAAAGATCAGTCAGAAATGGTGGGGAGCAATCTCTCTCATTCTCTCACCCTGTGTCAATAGCCTTGGCATTTATATCAGCAGCGACTTGTCTTTGTAAGAGCATTTTGATCACCTATCTCTTTTGCACTTATTTTTTACAAACTTAGACAAATTAGGGTTTTACTTCTCTCTGTTCTAATGCTTCTTATTGAAAATTGAAAATTTCCTGTTCAAATATTACATTACTTGATTTAATCAGTCCTTCATGAAAGTCTTAAGTATGTTACGGTAAGTTCATTATGGTGGTGTACTGAGCAGACATTCGCATAAAGTGAAATCATGTTGAGAAACTGTATATTATTTGGTTGCTTGTGGTTAATGTCGAGAAAGTCAATAATATTCACGAATGACTTTCACTTTTATTAGCAATTATTGGCAGTGTTAGAAAGGAAGCATCATTTTAAGGGCAGCATATAAAAAACTATTGTAATTTGTGGACGTAGTGTTTTAAAGAATTGTTTTTAAATAGCTATTGTGGAGACAGAATTGGATCGGAAGAAACATGCAGGCCTTCGAACTTTTGAGCTTGATCAGGCTCTGAAGAAACCAAAGACAACTGTAGTTGAACTTCGTGCTTTTGAAAGATGTTAGCAGATTTACCAAATCTCTTTTACTTTAAATTTTATGTTTCAGTTTGTGCATTATGAATTAAATTAATGTCACTGCATTGTCTTTGATTACACTGTTTCTGACTGAAAATTTTAGCTGTTATTTGCTGGTTGTATGTCTAAATTGTACATAATTACAGTTGTTTTATTAATATCTTTACACTATTGACTTGAAATAGGGATGTTTGAAATTATTTGCCCAATGCAATTTTATAATAATTTCTTAAATAAAATTCTGCCTTAATTGGCATCTGATGTAAGATGGTCCTTCAAAATTATTGAGTTTGCAATTTCATTATTGGGAGTGATTGAATATTTGACTGAACTTTTATGAAATTAAAAGATGCAGTAGCTGTAAATACAGCACTTTTTGCATAAAAGTTTGAAAATCATTTGATTTAATGCCTTTCATAGCTGCACAGGAGAAGGCACTGACCTACAAAGATGACGAGGTTAAGAAAGCTTTCACCAATATAAACCTTCGCCATGCTCAGATGGTTAAGTCGGATGCGTCGAAAGAGTTGCGCATGCACGAACCGAACGTCCACATCGAGTCCGAGGTGCACGTGGCGCGTGCAAAGGCCATGCTGAACATTGCAGACGACTTCCAGAGAGAAGAACAGCCTCGCATCGTACAGAAGACGCAGCCGGCCAAGAAGGACGCGCCGGTGTTTACTCAGCCTCTGTCGAACGTTACCGCAAAGGAAGGACAGCCCGCAAAGTTAGCCTCCATTACACACATGTCCATTACATTCATTGCATGCACAGTTTACTTATTGCATTGAGGGGCATGATGGAGTGGTGGTAGGATTCTTGCCTTGCATTTGGATGGTTGCTGGTTCAAATCTGACCCTAGCAACTGTGTAGCAACCTTGGACAAGTTGTTCACCCTTAATTGTCCTACATATACAAGTCTTCACACTGTGAATGATTTAACACGCATTAACAATTATGTAATAGTCATATATATATATATATATATATATATATATATATATATATATATATATATATATATATATATATTTATATATTTTACGCCCTCGATACTTCATTCCCGAGGGACTTATGAGGAATAATAATAATAATAATAATAATAATAATAATAATAATAATAACAACAATAGTAACAATAGTAATTATAATAATAATAATTTAATTTGATTCTTCAGTTTGCGTAATCTCTCATGCACATGCTTGTCTGTATGTGTCAAATGAGAAGTTTTTATTTTTTCTGTATTTTTTTGTATTCTTTAATATTTCATTCTAATTTCTTCTGTGTTATAATCTATTTGATTCATTTTCCGCTGATGGTAGATCAGTTTATTGCTTGCTACAGAATGGAGGTTGGCTACGATGGCTTTCCAACGCCTGAGATTCGCTGGTTCCGTGAAGGAATTGAGATACAACCGTCACGAGACTTTCAGATAACGCATCTCTACCACAAGAGCATACTGGTCATTCCGGAAGTATTCCTGGAAGATGCCGGAGAATTTGTTGTCAAGGCAACGAGTGCCTTTGGCGCAGCAGAGTGTTGTGCATTGCTAGTGGTTGAAGGTAAGACTCAGTTAATTGGGTTTTTTTCTATTGCATATTCTTGTTAGTTATAAGGATCAACTGATACTAGACTGATTATATATCTATTTATCTTCCCATTTGAACTGCTGGGTACTTACTGAAAAGTTTATAAGTTATGCAATATGCATGCATGCATTTATATATATGTGTGTGTGTATATATATAGGGATATGGACAACTCACCCCCAGTAACTCACCCCCAACAAATTCGTATTGAATTTAAAGAAAATAAAATGGCTTAGCAATGTAGTACTTTCTTAATGCTATCTAGAGATCCAAAGCTTGATATGGTCAACATTTAAAGTCAATGTACGGAAAATTTAAAACCAATGTACGAATGTAAACATTTGAAACAGATGTATGGATTATGGCTACAGAGCAAAATTATAAGCAGTCCCATTTCACTTAAGTAGTGTGAATTGGGAGGTAAATTGCTGGGGACGAAATTTCTGCAAAACGTTTTAATTCAGGAAATGAATTTTTGGAAGCAAGTTACTGGGGGCGAGTTGTCCAGGGGCTAGTTGCTGGGGACGATTTGTCTGTAAACCATATATATATATATATATATATATATATATATATATATATATATATATATATATATTTGTTATTATATATATGCATATAAATGCATGCACACAGACACACATGTGTGCGTGCACACACACACATATATCATGAGATGCATATGTTATATGTGTGCATGTATGTATGTGATGTATGTATGTATGCATATATAAATTATATATATGTATATATATATATGTGTGTGTGTGTATATATATATATATATGTATAATTGTGTATATGTGTATATGTATATAAAAGTATATATATATGTATATATATATATATATATATATATATATATATATATATATAGATAGATATATATATATATATATATATAGAGAGAGAGAGAGAGAGAGAGAGGGAGAGAGAGAGAGAGAGAGAGAGAGAGAGAAGAGAGAGACTGTAAATTTGTTGGCTTTATGATTTTGAACTGAATGAGTATATGCTTATCTTGGTTATATACACAAAGTGGGCTTCTAAGCTAAAATGGACTTCTGCTGAAGTAAATATTAGATGTTCTCTGTACTTCACGATATGTGTGTTTGCGTCGCGCGTGCGTGTGCGTGCATTTCTATGCATATATAATTGTTTTCTTTTCTGAGCAGAAGACGTCAATAAACCAAAAGAGTTTCCACCGGAATTTGGAATACAGCTGCGCGACATCACAATACAGATCGGTGAACCAGCAGCATTTGACTGTCAGATTCTTGGTTATCCAAAGCCTGATGTCTACTGGACAAAGGTAATCAATATAAGATCCTCTTTCAATTGCTCGTCGTGCTTTACTAATGCATTGTATTTGGAGAATTTCTTCTTCTGTTTCCTTATGTCTAGATTGCTAAGCAAGTTTCTTGGCTCAGCGGCACTTTACATCATTGAGACCTGACTCTTTTTTACTCCTCTATTGTTGCTATGCCAAACAGACAGAAACTTTGAGTAATTTATTTATGACACTGTATAGATTCTTCATTATATCATGTTTGACGACTTTCAGGAAAACTAAAACTAATCGATTATTTCTTTCGTTATGCAGAATTTTTTTATTGGTTTGATTGGTCTGAAATTTGTCACTTTCAGATTTGTCTTTTGATTTCATAGTGGCTCATAACAAAATGAATTCCATCCCTATTTTGTCCTTTTTGTTTTGATGGTTAATAGGAATTGCTTAACCCATGTGGGTAAAATTAACGCGTATCAGTGTCTAAATGATGTGTCAAGATTGGTTTTGCTGTGATTCTGGTCACGAAACTAATATTGATATGGTCAAATGTCCCACAGTGACAAGCAGTCACATGCGAACAAATAAGAGTATACAAATTTCTGGTAGCTAAAAATACATGTTCAAGCCTTCAAAATATTTGATTATGTCAATTTTTGGTAACAAAACACTTCATCATCATCATCCTACATCTCCATGGGCGCAATACCCATTGGTGTCTATTGCAATTTGAGTTCGCCTCCTCCATTCGTCTTTGTCTTGTGTATATGTGCAGCTATGTTGCACCATTCTTTAATATTTTGTATCCATTCTTTGCATGGTCTTCCTCTAATGTTTTCATCTTCCATTGCTCCGAGCATGATCATTTTTATCACGGACTTCAGAGCTAACTAAACCGTCAGTGATGACGGTTGTGAGTATCACATATAGTAGTAAGCTATGCATATTGGAAGACTTGATGAGTAAGTGTAGTGAATAGAAGAGATTAGTTTTTATGCTGATAAAAAATGAAAGTGTAAAGACTGATCCTGATAATTAAATAGGCTAAAGAAAAACACACATATGGATTCTGGAGAGACCCGGAATGGAAGAATGACTATTGGAGGCAATAATGAAGTTCACAGTAGCTTATTTTGTACATGCAAAGAATTATGCAGCGTGATTGCTTTATTGGCACCAGTGTTTTATCCAGACTCCAAGGGGGGGTGTTTACTTGACTGAAGGGGAAAATACATAGTTCAATGCAAAAATTTGTGTCAGTGCTGAATTTTTTTTTCGGGGGAATTTTCAGATTTGGGGGGAATCTCCCACCTAACAGGCCTGGCATAAAACACCGATAAGCATGTATGATTGCTGTTTTTGTTTTCAGGATGGAGGACGCATTGGAGACAGTTCTCGCTGTAAGTTTATAATAGAAGACGACCACTATACTTTTCTAATCTACGAAGTTCGTCCTGAAGATGCTGGCCTCTACGAATGTGTTGTCATCAATAAGCAAGGAAAAGCCACCAGCAGTGGTCGTCTCAATGTTGCTGGTATAAATATTGTTTAAGTGCTTCACAAGCATTGTCTGTAACAAAATACATGTATTATAAATTGTATCAATTTTTTATATAAAGTTAATGACAAAGGATCTGTGACTCTAGTGAGAGCATCCCTTAATCTCACTAACATTTATCTGATTTACTGTGAATGGATTCAGAGAACCATTGATTGATATCTTTGTGTATTAAAACTATTGTTATAAAGTGTACTATTATTATTATTATTATTATTATTATTATTATTATTATTACTACTACTACTACTACTACTACAACTGCTGCTGCTGCTGCTACTACTACTACTATTGTCTCTGCAGGTACTCATGTACTTATTATAATTGACATTCATTTATTTAGTTTAAAATTGATATAATGGAATCTGAAATATTCCTCCCAAAATATTTGTAGGAAGCCCAGCAATGGCAGTTTTAGCGATAATGCTTATACGATTAAATGTAATGTGTGCTGATATCTTTTATTTCCTAGTGGTTGTTTTAAAATGTTTATGCAATTTTGTGAAATTTGGCATTTTGTGGTGCATTTTTTAAAGGCCAACCAGCACAAGTGAAGCCGCCCTCACCTCCTGCCTCGCACTCAGCCCCTCAACTGCAGGAACCAATCAGAGACCTGCAGGCAAATGAGGGTGATTCCATCCAGTTCCGCTGTAAGATTGCTGGAACTCCGGAGCCAGTGGTCCAGTGGTACTACAATAACCAGATAATCAAACCGTCAAAGTACTTCCAGATGTCATCGGAAAACGGTTACCACACTCTGACGATCGCTGGGGTTTTTCCAGAAGACGAAGGCACCTACAAGTGCACCGCTCGTAATCCCGTTGGAGAGGTCAACAGTGTCGGGCACCTTAAAGTTATACGTAAGCACCTTGATTAATTTCTCAACAAATTCTAAGATGGGATTTTTTTGTTTGGATCAGCAGGTACAGCATAGATGATTTCAAGCAAATGCAGCAAGACTGGCTATGAAGGATAAAAGAAACAAAAAGAGTCATGATTTAGCTCTAGATATGATAGTATTATAGTATTATGGCTTGACTAAGATAATGCTAAAACTGTTCATAATGTAGCCAATGTACAGCATGCTATCGCATCTATAAGGTGTAGGTGCTAAAGATACCGGTAGTCAAGATGTAGTTTGGATCATGCAGCAACTCATGAGCTTAGCTTGAGATACGTATAGCCAGCCGATGTTTGTATGAAACAAATTAATTATTCTACAGAACACATTGCTTGCCGAAAATTTACTGTCTACAACAATAATGGAGTAAATGATAATAGATGCTTTACGTTATCAATGTTAAAGGAAAAATTAAATTCAAACAAAAGGAATATACACAAGCAGAATACAGAATTTATCAAATTAAAGAAATCAGTAAAACTAAAAATTATTCAAGCACATTATCAAATATTTACAAAATTAAACAACTTAAAGAATTCAAATTTTGAAACCTGCTGCATCCTCTAATCAATCAAAGCAAGGTGTCTGTAAAACAAAGCCTGAAGTGGATACACAAATATTTCTGATTATTTGCTCAGAAACATAAGTTTATTGAGTTGTAAGAATAGAATCTACCCATTTTTTTTTATATAATCAACATGTTCAATTGTTCATTGCACATTTATTGTAGGCTGGCTTATTTCAAAGCCTGAAGTGGATACACAAATATTTCTGATTATTTGCTCAGAAACATAAGTTTATTGAGTTGTAAGAATAGAATCTACCCATTTTTTATATAATCAACATGTTCAATTGTTCATTGCACATTTATTGTAGGCTGGCTTATTTCAAAGCCTGAAGTGGATACACAAATATTTCTGATTATTTGCTCAGAAACATAAGTTTATTGAGTTGTAAGAATAGAATCTACCCATTTTTTTATATAATCAACATGTTCAATTGTTCATTGCACATTTATTGTAGGCTGGCTTATTTCAAAGCCTGAAGTGGATACACAAATATTTCTGATTATTTGCTCAGAAACATAAGTTTATTGAGTTGTAAGAATAGAATCTACCCATTTTTTTATATAATCAACATGTTCAATTGTTCATTGCACATTTATTGTAGGCTAGCTTATTTCTGTTCATTCTAAATATTCATGGACTTGCTTGGTGCAAGAAGAAGTTGATTGATTGATTGATTGATTGGGGATTGGTTGATTGATTGATTGATTGATTGATTGATTGATTGATTGGTTGGTTGATTGATTGATTTGATTTGATTGATTCATTTGATTGATTCATTTGATTGATTCATTTGATTAATTTGATTAATTTGATTGGTTTGATTGAATTCTTTTGTTCTGTAATCACTGGTATTTTTGTCACTTACAGCAGTTGCAGTGGAACCTGTACAGGAGCCACCGAAATTCATCAAACCAATTAGTGGATTCGATGTAATTGAGGGAGGTCAGGCTGTTTTTGAAGTCATCGTAACTGGTGAACCGCTGCCTGAGGTGGTGTGGTATCACGAGGGTCATCAGATTTTCCACGGTCCTGATTTCGAGGTTTGGCACTTGTGAAATGTTGTCTTTGCAAGCACACTTGTTATATAGCAATGATATAATTATTGCTTTACAACACATCACTGTATATATGGTCACGTGATCATTATTTTTGGTTGTTCTTAGATCCTGAGAGATGGCAACAGATTTCTCTTGATCATCAGAGAAGTCCTGATAGAGGACGCAGGCATCTTCAGCTGCCGGGCTGCAAATCCGGCCGGAGCAGTCGAATGTTCGGCAGAGCTGTTTGTAGAAGGCAGGCCTTGAAATAATTATTTCAGCAAAATAACTTCATTGATTAATATGTCTTTAGTTGTAAAACATGCAACCAGGATAGTCAATGGAATTGGCTTTATAAACAATGTAAGGCTGTGATACTGAAATGTTATGGCTGTTACAGCATCAGTCTCGAAACATAAACCAGAGTCAACAACAGTTCACTCGTTGTAAGAGTCCTTATAATTCTGTATAATTCTGAGACGTGGACAGTTGGACACCGATAGCAGGACTTAAGAAGAAGCTTGCTTTGAATTGACCTGCCCCGAGAGAATATTAGGGGTCTCCAGAAGACAGCACATACACGACACTGACATTAGAGGCCTCTCAAATATGCAAACGACTGTCACAGGTCGAATTCGGCCGGGTAGACTGAGATACTTTGGCCACGTCAAACGCATGAATTCCAACCGCCTCCACTATTTGACCCTACATGGCTTTGCCCATGGGCAAAGACCTTAAAGGACACTCGAGAAAATGATGGATCGACAACATAAAATCGGACTGTGAAACCCTGGACCTCAGTCTCACAGAAGCCAGCAGATATACTTACAACTGCTCGGAAGGGGATCAACAGCACAGTGTTGATGATGATGATGTTTTGCCATAAATCATTATCAGAAAGTGAGCAGTTAAGTGAAGCAAGGATACTTTAGTGATGGAGTGAATCCTATTCTAAGTCAATGACCTGGGCTGGGTTGTAATGTTTATAGGTTTAGTCCATACTTGTGTTATTTAGGATTAAAAGAGTGGGCAAATGGATGGATTAATGGGTGTAAAATGGGGATTTCAACAAAATAGACATTGACTACCTGGTAGTAATTCTCAATTTTTATGTCCAGAAAATGCAAGAGACCATCAACAAAAAAATTATGCTGCAAACAAAATTTGAGGTACTTACTGGTATCAGTAGGTTTAGAAATAATAATAATAAAATAATAATAAAATAATAAATAATAATAATAATGTAGTTGAAGTATATGTTCAATGTTACAATTATAAAAATTTAAATTGTTTTGCATTTTAGATCTGACACGAGTTGCGACAGCTCAAGTGCAGCTGACGACCCAACCGAAAGTCACGGCTGCTGCAAAACCAAGAGAGCCAGAACGAAGAGCTCCACGGATTATCCAGCCGCCAAAACCATCGCAAGACATCCTGGCTGGAAACACCGCTCGGTAATGATGCTGTTTGTGTGTATTCAAGTGAATTCAGCTTCAGATCTGCCACAAAGTTATGACTCATCATTATCTGACTGTAGTGTAGAGTCTAGATGTCTGAGATTTTCATAAAGTCTTTTATAGCTGATAATGCTGCTTCGTTTCGATATTTATTGAATTTGGGAGATATATTTTTATCTTTCTCTGTGCCACTGATTTGTTAGTGAAAACAGGTTGACTTCTTACCTAACAAAGTAGTTTTTCATTCAGACTTGAAGTGCAAGTAGAAGCTTATCCACCGCCGCGCTTTAATTGGTACGTCAACAACCGGCCGATTCAACCGTCGCAGAAGCACCGAGTCACTTACGACAGTGGTTTTGTGGTACTGTTGGTCACAAACGCTCAGCCTCAGGACTCCGGCGACTACGTACTTCGGGCGGTCAATGAGCTTGGCGAAATCACTTGCAAGACGACGCTTAACGTTCAGCGTAAGGGTTTTCGGTTCTTTCCCGTTATCCGGACCCCAGTTGAGAGATGGTATAGTTGGCTAGAGAGGCGTTAGGGTTAGGATTAGGGTTAGGATTATGATTAGGGTCAGGTTAGGTCAGGGGGTCAGGTTAGGTTAGGGTCAGGGTTTGGTTAGGGTCAGATTCCCGACCGAACAGCCATTACACTTCACTGGAGTCCGGATAACGGAAAAGTACCGGTTTTTCTGAAGTATGCGACTTGAGTGCTCGGTGCCTTTGCCGCTGAGTTTCAGTTGTTTATTCAGTGATTCGGTGGTTCGCTGATTGTATGGTTCGTGTATCCGTGTACTTTTGAGGAGAAATATCAGACCAGTTCTGTGATTGGTTTCCAAAATGATTATTCATGCATGCGGCCACTGTTTTCTTTCTGAATTCGAATAAGTGACAATTTACAAGATGAGAGTTCCAGTCATCTCATGTTCTTTTCTCATTTGGAAGGAATTTCTTTTGTGATGCTATTTTGAAAGCTACCAAAACTATAGCAATGCTATCCTTCATTATTTGATGATCTTATGTTTAGAATAAATTTATTTCTTTTATAAATAATTTGGTAAAATCATTACTTGGTTTTAGAAGATTGTGGTGCATAATCAGAAATGAAATGATATGCCTTGCTGAGTAAAGGCATTTAGCATTTAAGTTATTGCATCTGCTCTTCACAAGTGACTTAACTTTGTCCAATTAGGTTTAACAAAATATTTGTAGCAAAAGGGAAATTGGTAGAAATTCCATTGAAACCTGCAGCAGTTACTATCACAACTTCGAAGCACGTGGTCACCAAAGAAGTGGTTCCAACATTTACCGTACCACTTAAACGAGAGACTCGTGTTCCAGAGCACAGCGTGGCAATGTATGTGGTATTTTGTTGTTTTGTACTTATATGAAATTGCTTATTTCTGGTTTCTCTTCATTGACTGTTTGTTATTGCAAGAACCATCTTTAAATGATTATGTTTGTGAAATCTTTGGTTATTTGTAGATTGGAGGCTCAGGTTAATGCGTATCCTCCACCTCGCATTACATGGCATGTCAATGGCATTGAAATAATTCCATCATCTAAGTACATCCAAGCATTTACTGGGGACAGAAGCATTCTTGAGATCCACGATGTTACTCAGAAGGACAGCGGAGTCTACACATGCAAGGCCTCATCAAGTCTTGGAGAGGCCATCAGTTCTACAACTCTCCATGTCTTCAGTAGGCATAAAATTTATCGGGCACCAAATTATAATAATAGTAATAATAATACATTTTTATTCCGTTATCCCGCCCTTATTCGTCCGGTGTTCTATTTTGGCGAGGGGCAGGGTAGCGACATAACAAAGGTAAGTCAGTCAAGTACATCTAACCAACGTGTTTATGGGCAAGCAGTCGAAATAGGCTAATGTTCATAGTAGGCATTTCCCATGATGAATGGATAAAGTTCTCTCTCCTCCTTTCTTTGTCTCTATCTCTCGATCCCTTCATCTGGAAGAGATGTATTTTCAATCTAGGCTTGAAATCATTGTGTTCATTTGAAGATCAGTGAGAGTGTTGAAGTGCATCGAATAATATTCTATCATGAGTCATTCTGCCTAATGGCTTCTTGATCTCTAGAAGCATGTTGGCTTGCTTCTGTTGATGCTGTGGCAGATGAAAAATTGTTGGGTTCTATGGAGAAAACTGGAGTCTGTATCCCATCATAGATTATGCAAGAGGGTGGTAATGAATCAGTGGTTAGAAGGAGTAGATGATGGAGTAGAAACTCCCATAGATGGTGAGACCAAAATGGGTCTTATAGAATATTTTGGTTATAGCCTGTTCACCTGACCTTTTGCTAGGTAAGACTTTTGAAAGTTGCAGTTAGCTAACCTTGCAATTCTATCATCTGAGAACTGCAATGTGCTTGAAATGCTGTGTCAACCATAAACATGTTTATAAATGTTGTTTCTGGGTTTAAGGAATGTGCTGAAATTGCCACCGTGAACCACAATGCTTCCTATTCATTTTGTAGCTCAAGAACCAAGACCAGTTCCTCCAAAGTTTACTAAAAACTTAGACAGTGTAACAGCAACGGATGGCGGTGAGGTGACCCTATCATGCATTGTGACTGGACTACCAGTACCAGAAGTATCTTGGTACCACAATCACAAATGTATCGACAAAAGCGAAGACTTTGTAATTACCTACGATCAACAGACGGGCAGAATCGACCTTGTGATTGTTGACTGCCTACCCGATGATCAGGGGCGATTCCGCTGCATCGCAAAGAACCCCGGAGGTCAGGCTGTAACGGAGTGTACGCTTACGGTGAAACCGGCACCGCCAAAACCAGCCGGTCCTTTAGTTGAACCGCCAAAGGATGTAAAAGTTACGATTCAGCACCAGGATGTCACCAAAGACACGCTGGACATTGACGAGCAGAAAACCGTGACCGAGAAGGAGGTTACGGTGATCAAGAAGATCGTCAAGAGGATCAGCGGTCAACCGCCCCGTTTCTCGCGTCCGATCCAGCCGTGTGTCGTGCGGGAAGGAGAGTCGTGCACTTTCACCGGTGTTGTGACCGGTGCGCCGCAGCCAGAAATTACATGGCTGAAGGACAGAGTGGAGTTAGTGATTAGTCCACGTCACATAACTACTTTTGACAGAGATACTGGTACTTGCTCATTGACCATAAGTAATACGATGCCCGGTGACATTGGCGTCTATTCATGTCGGGCTTCAAACATTGCAGGACGTGCTACCTGTACAGCAAACGTAGTCATTGTTCGTAAGTGCTGTATTCATTGTAACTGTGCTTATAAGATATCTTTAAAATAGATACTAAAATGGACCATAATAATTATAATAAATTATGATTGAAATTACTGTTTCATTTCATCTAAAAACCAGAACTTTAAAGCTTATAAGATATCTTGTTATGATACGACTGAATCGTATTATATACTTATCCCTGTAGATTTCGACATTTGCAGCACGTTTATAAATAGTTTTACTTGAATAATAATATAATGTGAACCTGATGTTTGAAAATCTTCAGGTTTGAAGTGAAAAGGTGATTCTAAGCAACATTTGAGCCATTGATAATTGAGCAGTTTCTACTTTTTGTGGTCTGTTTTGATTTGTTTAGCTCCTGTTTTTCTTTTTTGGTCTGTTTTGATTTGTTTAGCTCCTGATGCAGAAGTAACGATTACTGAGAAGACCGTCTCTGTTAAGAAAGAGAAAGTCACTGTTGTAGGAGAACAGGAAACTCGTGTAGTTGAAAGTTCACCTACGTTCAGTCATACCCTAGCTCCAGTTACAGATGCAACTGAAGGAGATACGATTAGGTAAAGTGGACTTTTGAATTTTTTTGTGGTCATGTTAAATGACATGCATGAAATGACATATTAGCTTTTCATAGCTAAACAGAAAGAGATGTGCGTTACTGTTCTGAATTCTTTATGAAGATGGATTATCGAAATCAGTATAATTGACACATGCAATTTCCTACATTTGCAAAGCCTGCTGTATGCTAATATTCCCATCTCATGGTTCCTGCTTTTACATTTTGTCAGATTTAAAGAAACTGCATTTTTAATCAGAGTGTTTTTAGTTGCATAAGAATAATATAATTATTGTGGAATGAACATAGCAGAAAAATTATAATAAAAACTATGATGACGTTTTGATAAGACATGATTATAAATAGTGTCTATAAAACATTGAATATTTCATGGAGTTTTGTATGTTTGAGGTAGGAAGAGAAGCCGTCTATATTTTTATAATGCATTTGCCAAGGAAAGTAGACTTGAATAGTAATTTGCTTACAGTGTGATTGCTATGTTTAAGTTTGTTTCGTCACCATAGCAGTTAATTTAATAAGCTTCAGTTTGTTAGCATAGCATAAAACTATTTGAGATTTCCACTGCTGCTGCTGCTATTGATGTTTCATAAAAGACTCCGAAGAATTACATTTTTGTGTGCGTAAGAGTTTCGATCTGCTTGTGATTTTCATTTCAGATTGGAATGCCAGTTATCGGCTGATCCAGAACCAAACGTTGTATGGCTGTACAATGGTCAGCCGTTGGTAAACTCACACCGTGTCACCCTGACCTACAACAAGCCTTTGACAACGTTAATCATTGCCAATGCTACACTTGGAGATACTGGAGAGTACACCTGTAAAGCTATAAATGCTCTTGGGGAGGCTTTTACAAAGACTTTCCTTCGTGTCAGAAGTATGAAGCTGTTAAAAAAATTTAGTTGTTATAAAATTTTAGCAGATCCATGTGTGCACACATGTGTGTGTGATAGTTGTTTCAGTATTAGAATATTTGTGATTTATGACTGTATTCCATATTATTGAGTAATGTAAATAGCTGGAATATTGTTTAAATTGCATCTTAATGTGTTGTAGCTGCCTAATTTGCTACTGTGAGTTATGCTGTTTCTTAATCATTTATTGACTTCGTTTTGATAGGATTAGAAAAAGAGCCAGTTCATCCCGTGGCCACTCAGCAGCCGGCGCCTGGAAGAGACGTGCCAATTGGATTTGTCCAGTCATCTCAGGCAGTTGGTGACCCTTACCATCAGGGAATGCCCCCGATGCCTTTATCAGAACCATGTTCTATGATTTCAGTAGGACCTCCAGGATTTCAGCAAAGAGAAGAAATTCAGAATATGGTCATTGTAGCCGAGAAATTGGAAAGCAAAGAGTTTGGAGGTACTGTATATGCTGAGTCATAGTCACTTTTATGGCTTAATTAATTACATATGCAGTCATACTGAACCACTTTAAACCTTGTTATTATTATAATAATTATAATATGGCCAACTATATTATCAACACTTCTATGTTGAAATCAACAGTTTGAAATATTTTTAAAGAAATTGACAATGTATATCTCAATGGAAAGGGTTTTGATTATCTACAAGAATATGGTTAAATTTACAATTACATTCTTCATATTTTGAATAAATAAAAAATGTAAAAATTAAAAATTAAAATTGGACTTTTAAGTTTCAAAAATTTGCAACAACACAGTGTTTATCAGAAACATGTACACATATGTTATAAACATTTTAAAAATTATATATAGATGTATAAGTTCATATTTTATTTTTATAACACATGTATTTTTGGGACTTTTCAAAAAAGTGCTAAAAAGTTTTTAGCAACAAGACATTTAACTATCATAGACATATGTTTAGACATTAGAAATTATGTAAAATGTGATATTTTAGTTTAGAAAGGATCTTGTGTGAAAGATGTTGATGTCACACTTGGTTTTTAATATTTTATTTAGTCATTTAATTTTCAATTTACTTCTTTAGTTGAATTTTATAGAAGGGTATTTAAAATTTAAATGCCAGAAGGACATAAATCTTGACTTTTACAGTCAAAATTACATATGTTGGCTTTTCGTTAGAATGCCTAAATCCTAAATATGTTTATATTTAGAAAGTACGGTCTTTAGGCTGAAGAGTTAAATGTGTAGAAAGGTGGTTAAATTTTTGTAGAAATTACAATGACTTTCCTCCATTAGTTTCCTGCATTAAACATGTGTTTCATACATGAACATGTTATTTAGTTTGATATTTATTTTAGAGCACTTAATACTTTTTACATTACATATTGCCTAAACTGACTTTAGTAAGGCACTATGTGTCTTTAGTTGGTGATCAGTACAATTGTCAAAATCTGATACAAGAGCTGTAAATTTCCCAAAATCGATGGAATGTATATCTAGCAGACTGGCATCCAATAGAGGTTTCTTAGGTCAAATGCTGTAATGAATTTAAGTTTTTTTTGCACAAAGTTTTAAGTCTTGTGTTGCAAAATTTTACTGAATATGTGTTCTTGTAATCAAATCTTGTATTGTCAGTGGTTTTCACACAGGCTTACTTAGCCTCCTAAACCACTTAAAATCACATTATTATTATTATTATTATTATTATTATTATTATTATTATTATTATTATTATTATTATTAAATCAAGGCAGCGTTCTCAGGCCCGTCTGTTGTCAGTGTGATTCCTCTGGCACGTGGTGGCCTCGCGGGCCCCAGATGGGTTGGATCCAGGACCGTTTTAAGGCATAGGCAAGGTAGGCACGTGCCTGGGACCCACGATATATGAGGGGCCCTAGTGAGGGTGGAAAAAGCACCTGATTTTTTCTGATGCTCGAAAAAGTTGACGAGCCGAAAAAGGTCATCACGTATTTTGGTTCCTGATCTTTCAATTAATTTATCCTCCAAAAGTTGATAAGCAAAAAAGGGTCAAAGCATAAAATGCTAGAGTCGAGCGGAGCCCCTAAGATGTGCGGGACCCCGGGCACAGTGCCCAGTTTTCAACACATAAAGATGGGCCTGAGCATGCTATTGCAGCATCACAATTTTCTGCTGATTCTGATGTGTATTTTCTATAAATGACTCTAAAATTTCCAGAGAGCTGTTTGGAAATTCATGGTCCACTAGGTCTGAGAAATTGCTGTTCATTCTCTCTTCTTAGTTTTGCTTGGATCAGAAAGTTCATTTTTATGTTGTGGTCTGTCTTCAATGAGAATAAAAATGTTCATGGTGAGCTATTGGGCTCTACAGACTTATAAAAGCTCTTTTTGAGTTTTCAGAATTGAGCACTTTATAGTATGCACCATCTTCTATTTTGCACTTTGGATTTTTTTATTACAAACAATGCCACTCTGCATGACAGCCTGTGTCATGACGCACTTAATAATAATTATTTATTGTTTCCCTATTTATGATTTGAAATAAAGATTTGCTGAAATTTTAGATTAATTAGGGTTTATAAACTCTGGTCATTTAAGCTCTTGCCATGATCTTGAAGGTGATCAATAATGATGGGGAGTTAGAATCATTGATTTTATAGCCCTCTTTTTGAAACAACCTAAAACTCATCTCTTTATCAATATGGAGTAATCACAGTGGGAGTGCTTCTGAGTGATTCTTCAGAAGAGGCGCTATATAAATAATCTGTTACGTTACATTGTGTTACAATTGGCTATCTCATAGTGGCTATGAATTTTGGTAGTCAGACTATACTAGTCTAACCACATTTTTAGGACATTTCTGTGACAAAATACATTTTATTGCCATACAATTTTTGAAGTTTAATTCATTTTCTGTCTCTATGACAGCTTGCTTATAGATCTGAACAACCATTAAGGTTTCAAGAATAAATCAATGCGATTTGTGAATATTCAGATTTTGCTGATGACGATAAGGCCGAATGCACCTGTGAAGCTGAAAACCAACATGGCCTCTCCACACCAAGTGCTGAAATTCTTGTCGAATGTAAGTGCTCGTCTTTGGCCACGGATTGTGCCATGGCCGACCACCTCAGATCTTCTATGCACCGACAGGTTCTGTGCTTTCGGGGCAGAGCGTATTAACGAATACGGCAGAGGTACCTTTGTTTAGCTGGTTGCTTGATTTCTGGAGTGAAGGATGTCCATACTTCATCTTATGTTCCTTTCATTGTAGCGTGTAGTTGCATTGATTCATTAGATTTAAATGTCAAAAGTGCCTCCTGAAAATTATAAGTGAAGTCTAGAAATTGCTGGATAAATAGATTCTCTTCGATGAACTCAATAAAATTGTCTAAGCTTTTACGCAGTTCCTTGCTAAGTTACATGTGTTGATTCAATGTTGTGTGTGCTGCAGTAAATGCTAATGCATAAGATATGTCATCAGTATACTTTTAACTTTTATTCAAAATTGCCAGTTTGTTGACAGGTCTTTTTAATTTGTGGTGATTGTCTTTAGATCATTGAATGTCAGCTTAAATATGGAGTGAGATTTGACTCTTTCACCCCATAAGACCAATATTTAGAATTCATAACATATATTGGTTATACGGATCATAGGGTTAAAAGGGTTAAGGCGATCTATTGATTGTGTTTGATTACTTTTGATTTTATGACAGTCCCTCTGATTAACTGTTAATATCTTGGGTGTTACTGTTGTTGGCTTATAAGTGAACTGAGGATTGGGGATCTGTTGATGTAGCCTTTGTCAGGAGTTACAGGAAGTGTATTGACTACTATAGTGTGATTTAAAGTGGTTTGCTGCCTGTGTGAAAGCCACTAGGGTGCTAACAGGGTTTGAACCCGGCTCCATCTGCCTATTGCTTTGGCACGTAACCCACTTTGCCATCTTCTGCCCCCCCCCAAAAAAAAAAAAAATTTTGCAACAAGAAAAGACTTTATTGAGCATGGCTTTTTGTCAGCTGCTTGGGAGGAGTCAACCCCCCATTTATTGTTATAATGTTTATTGTCCACAAAATGTTGGATAATTTTTTTTGTCCATTCACTAAAACTTCATTTCCATGAAGGATGTTAAATGTTCTAGACACAAAGTTTGAGCAGACAGACTGGTGTCTGCCTAGAGTTTGGGCATTTTTTCTATTCATGTGCTACTGAGCCTACTGTGTACTGAAGTTATGTTAGAAATTTTGTACATTCAGATTAAGAGTGCAGTATGTCTGCTGTAATGAACTGCACTGATTTCAGCGTGATGCACTCACTGATTGCTCTATTCATGTAAAGGGAGCAGCAAATGTTGGAGAAACTTTTGAAACATTTGACAAGCTTTCTTGCTTATATGGATTATTTACCGTTGCACGTTTGCATCATAAATCACTAAATGTAGTGTTAGTGACTCCAATGCTTCATCTGTCACCCATTAGCAATAAACTGACTAAATTCATAGTTTTCAGTCAAGCCATTGCAATCACCCTCCGCTGTTCTCGTATTTTGTGCAGACTACATTGGGTTTGTGAAATTTCAATGATCTCTTTAATTTTGCTTTGTATTTCATCATATTGTTTACTCACGTCTAAACTTGATCAGCGTTGAAAAACTCTCTTGTCTTTCATTTATTTATTGATTCAAATTTATCAACTCTCTCAGAGAGAATAGAACGTTTTGAAATTGCTTATGAGTGTAGTACCGCAGCTTGACAAGAACTTAGTATTTGTAGTTGGTTTGCTTTGCACCCTATTACTATTCCCTCAACCTTTTAAGCAATTAAATTAATGTTATTTATCTCATTTGTTTGGTTTAAAGCACAAGTCCGAGCTTGAATGGACACAAGAATATACATATGTGTGTATGTGTGTATATATATGCATGCAGATATATACATGGATTAAATATATCTATCTATACATATATATGTGTGTGTGTGTGTGTGTTACTTTAGAGCCATTATTGCATTGGATTGTTCTGTGCCCATTGATATATTTGCAATTTTGCAAATTTTCATTGCCCTTCAGTGCATTTCTTAAGTTCGCCATTGAACAGATGTACCGAATTTTAAATGAAATTTGCTTTGTCCACTAGTGTTTGGAAATATGAGTTACTATCATATTAAGTTTATTTATTTATTTCAAATAAATAAGTTGAAAACAAGGAGAAAACTTAGTTTTATTCAGATCCAGGTACTCGTTGATATTTACTTGGCTTAGGGTAGAAGCAAACAAGACTGTTGAAACACTTATAATATTAACAAAATGATTCTTGTAACCTGTTTGTTGCCTCCTAATGACGTGTTGTTTTATGAGGTTTCCACATGTTCTGCTAGTCTGTGCAAAATGTTGATTCTTAAAGGAATAAGAATAAAGTTTCAGTGAAGTTAGAATTAGTTGTGGTCCTCTTTATTCCACTCTAGGTCAAGTGTTTATTTTACCTGCCGCTTATCGCTTATTTTAAGGATGCATCCATATAGTACGTATGCACCGAGGGGAGGGTGCAGAATTAGATTTTGCATATGTATGGTGTGCAAACAGGGGGAGTAGGGTTGAAAATATGCCTTTTTTACATACGTACTATATGGACGAACCCTAACTGCTAACCAAATCCAAGTTATGGTTTCTGTCTGTAAGTCATTAGCTGGTTTATTCACCATTCAAAGCATCAGTGTTTAGTGGCAGAAGTGCTTGCAGACCAACAGAAAACTTGAAATAAAACGTTGGTTATTTGTACTTTATCAAGTTCAGTTGGAAATGTGACATACAGACAAGTCGTAAAGCCAAATGCAGTTTCCTACTGTTCAAGAATATCAATGTTGCATCTTTAAAGCATATGCAGAGGCATTTCTACCAGCACTTTGAGTAGAGTTAATACACTTAATTTACATCCATAAAGTATTTCCTCACTAAAGCATTTCAAAATTAAAATACTCCTGCTGAAACTGTGTCCCTGTTCAAATTCATTCTTTGACTGGTCTTCAGAATGATGGAACATAATAATAATTATTATTATAATTGATGTTCCCAAATTTTTGGACAATTTGTGAAAATGACTTTTGCCTGAATATTATTAATTTTCTCCAAAAGATTTTTCAGCAAATTTGCCATAAAACCATTTCGTCATTGCAGCAAATTTTCTCAATAGCAAAAGAAAGACGAAAATGTTGGTGTAAGTTCTATTCTTCAGAATTTATGCTGTCGTTAACATTCTTCTCACAAAAGGATATTCAATAGGATTGTATCTGTGAGATTTCACATAAGTTTTTCTAAAAGAATCTACATATTAATGCTCTTTTAATATACTCCACCAAGCTTGCATGTTTAGATCATTATATATTTACAGGTGCAAGAACAGTTTCTTTAGACAGAATACAAATATAAACAGAAAGAAGTGAACTCCTGCATACACATAGCATAGCATAGCATTTCATAGCTAGAAACAGTAGCAGAGACAAAGCTTTTCAGGTAATATAGATAAATATATCATCACCAAGTGCCCAAAGGATCATATTACAAATAACCACAATTTCATTTTATATTTTCAAAACCAAACCACCAATGTCATACTATTATATATAGACCTTGATTTCTAGCTACCGTACTTGCAAAAGGGGGTGAAAAACTGAATCTAATATGAAAGAAACTACAGTAGTAACTAGGCAACAAATATGCAGAAAACTTGCTCAAGTCTCATTCCCTAGCAAATAATAGCTTCCCTGTTAAAACAACTGCACAGAACTCGGAAACAATAGTTAACAATTTATTTATTACTTTTTTGAATGCTAAATACTCTGCCCTTACAAAAAAGCCCATTTCGGTATTCTGTAGGTTTAATAAAGACTTAGATTGTAACCGGTTCTTGACAACACAGAACTCAAAATCAGGGCCTTTTTATCATATTTAAAAATAAATGTAAATACTACAAACCAAAGGCTGCAAACTAGAAGAAAGGTGGTAAGAGGGTTTTGACTAAGAACTGAAGTAAAGTTCAAACTTCTTTAGCACTAAACGACAGGCCAAATCAACTTTATTAAGATCAATTACATATCTAAACCATGTCAAATTTATGTTCGCATGCTTTAGAAAAAATACGTTTACTCTATTTCACCAAAAATTTGGAATTAAACCAAGGGGTTTCATTCCAAGCCTTAAGATCAATAATATAACTTCATTCCAAGCCTTAAGATTGATAATTAATATAACTTTTCAATGTAAAAAACATAAACCAATATCATACAGACATCAAAAGAAGTGGCAATACCAGCTGAGAAAAGATCCTGCATTTTGTCAACACGACTTCATTTGAAACAGACATTTTAATCAGAGCAAGTTTCCTAATGCACAGACGCCACAGCACCAAAATATAAATAGGTCCCATTGTCTTTTTTACTAGCAGTCAATTACTTAGAGCCGCACGAACTGTCGCAGCCAAAGTTTACGCCAAGTCCGTTCACAAACGCGAACAACGCACGCTTGGCCGAAACGTCAGTGATCGGATGCATCGCCTCCACCGGCAGCGGTGGTCACAGCTTCAACCCTCGGCGTTCCGACGCTGCCTCCTTCCGGCTCCTTCTTTGCTTCTGTTTTTACGGCGTCTGTTCTTGACGCTGCGTCCTTTGAGTCGACATCTGGTTTGGCTTCCTTCGTCTCCGGCATTCCTGCTACTCGAAGCAATAGAAACGCCATCAATTTACACAACCGTAACATTTACAAAACCGTAACAAAAGTAAAATTCGAGCCTTAAAAATGCTCAGAACTGTCAAAAATTTTGACATTGGTGTGATGAAAGTTTGAAGTGTAAAAATTGCAAATATCTTGTGCAGTTTATGTATGTTTGTACTAAATTTTGCATCTTTAGTTTGCACAAGTGACAAGCGTATTGCGTGTGAGGAGAATTTCAAAATACTAATTTTATTATCATTGTATGAACAGCATAAGTGGCTTAAAGTGGACTAATACTGAAACACTTCAGTCACGTTACAAAATACTAAATTTCAACATATGTACTAAAATACTGCAAATGATGGAACTCAATGTTTACGCTCATCCATAGCATCGATGGCTTTCTCATTGGGAGTAGATTTCAGGTCAATTCTTTTAACATTTATTGCATTCGCATGACAGCAAATTCAAGTTAACACGTTCCACATAAAAATTTTACATGAATCGTAACCATGACAACTATGACTATTCATAACTGTTTCAGTGTCAACTGCTATACACAGATCCTCAAATCTTTTATGTTATTCTCTAAAAAGTGAAGCAAGCACAATAATACAAGGCAACAAATTTTAAAGATGATTATAAACTTCATCTACAAAGACACATACCAGTAAATTGAATCTTAGCTTCCTATAGATATCATTGCTTTATTGCATCAAGAAATCAAATATAAACTAATTCACATTTTATGTAAACTCTCTTAATTGTTACCTCCTCTTTCATCTAGTTTAACACGCTTTATCTTCATGCTTTCCTGATGACGTCTGCCGCCGTCGCCTTCGTCTTCACTGTCGGAGAATTCCTCCTCACAAGCAATACGCTTGTCACTTGCACGAACTAAAGATATAAAATTTAGTACAAACATACATGAACTGCGCAAGATATTTGGTAAAATCTACTCTTCAACAAAGCAAAATGAAAGCAAATCGTTAATTTGGTCACTTCATAATTTGAAAATTTTCATTGTCCACACCACAAGACTCCTTTAGGATTGTAAACAATGAAACTGCAAGACCTGTAATAAAATATATTACGTAATATCTTCAGACAAATAAAGGTAAATGATAAATCTATATGTCCACAGAAGTTAGTCAAAATACAATTGATTATAGCAAACAATAAACAACTATGCAATTCAAACTAAGGATTTCTTTTGGAAAAGCATTCCAGGCCAGTGGGTCAGGAATTGTAAAGGTTCACTGAACTTCATTTTGCAAGGAAGTTGTGATGTTTCAGCACTCGGGCCACAGCAAGTAGGGAGTGAGATAAGATAAGATGTTTTGGATAATAACAGTTTCAGATATCAAGATTTTTGTAGAATTGGGATCCAGAGAATCAATTCAGAACTTTCAATGATCTCAAAACAGAGACATTAATCAAAATTGGATGTAAGGGCAAAACTATGATTTACCTGCAAACTATAATGACAGCAAAAGTGCACACAGCTTCTGTATTGATTAGAATCACATTTCCCACAAAATAAAGGAATTCTGTACATAACTAAAAACATACAAATGACATGCGGGGATTTTGACCCATTTTAACATGGGCTAAACAACAAGGGTAACTGGGGTAACAATGACCTCCGATGAAAGAGCGAACCCCTGTGAGAAAGTAAGTCAGGTCAGGTCAGGTCAGAGAAAGTCACAATCTGCAAAATGTAATACTCTCAATTTTAAAATAGAATCATTGTACTTGAAATTCTTTCGTCTGGATTTCCACGGTCTTCATCGTCACTTTCCTCTTTGATGGCATCTTCAGGAATTTCTGAGCAACAAAATAAACAAATGAAACTATTTCCAGCAAGTTCTTCCACGTGCTATTTTTAAATATTGTAATGCAGTTTTCTACTTAACCCCTTAACTGGGGATCCCGAATATATCCGTCCATTTTACATTGAGTTACAGTTAAATAAACGGTTAAGGGGTTAAGAACCTGATACTTGTCATCCATATAATCTCATTCCTGTGATACATATAAGTAATATGCGAAATATCATCTTCATTTTCAGGTCAATTCAAAACCTCTAAAAAAAATTCTCAGCATTCTCTAAGCAGCGTCCAAGACATCAGACAAACACTTGAATAGTTCATATCAAAACTAAATGGGGAATAGACCAACCAACCTGTGAAAGGAACGCTCGGAGCATGTGGTAACATACGAAGGTTTTCGTAAAGTCGAGATTTGATCTTCTCCAAATATTCCGGCGTATTCTGGTTTGACATATTAGAAGGACTGATGTGCAGCTTGAAGTCCGGCCCGTAGTATTCAAAGTAGTCGTTGTATGGCAATTCTATAGAGAGAGCAAATACAACATTAAAATTTAAAAGTATCTAAAAATGTTAATCGAATTCGATAGATCAAATTCAACATCAAAACTTGTTTCTCAAATGACTCAAACACGTCAAATGTAATAATGAAAAGGTAACGCAAAATGCGAATTTCTAGTCCCACTGGCAGATTCAACTTCAAACACAAATTATAATCACCATTGGCAATTTCGACGTTGAGAGCCAATGACGTTTCGTATGTCCAACAGCGAGCCACGTTGCGTATTGTATACCCACCACCACCGACCATCAGAAGAGGTACATTAAATTTACGCATAAACTCAACACACTTTCCATGACCTGTAAAATAACAAAATCATGAAGTTTTACCTTGAAATGTTTACCTTGGTTACCAAGGTTTACCTTGAAATGAATCAAATGACTACTCTAAATTTTGGGTTAACAAATACAAAGAAATCAATCAAATTAATAAACCATCCGAGCAGCATTACAAATATACTTTCTGCGACAGATAAACACTTGGTAAAAATAAAGACACTAGAGTACAACATGGAGAGATTTTGCCTATAAAAAGATTACAAATTGTTTCTTTTGGTACTCTGGCCAATTTAGGTCAGGTGCAAGCAAGAAATTTGAAAATTACTATATATACTATCTTTCAACACAACCAACATTACCTATTTCTTAGATTTCTCTATCTAGGAGATAAATAAAATGTCCCCTGCAATGGGAATTATGACATGCAAGTCTCTGCAAACACACACACATGTTGTTTGGTTACAGTTTGATATAAACTTTAAATCATGAACTACGCAGAAGCAACAAATTAATTCAATAAATTCACTGCCCAATCAACTTGCTTTAACCCTTTTGCCCCTATGGCTCCTGTGCATCCGTTCCCTGTCCCCTAGGTTCCTAGGGAAAATTATGGGGTTGTTTAGGGCTTCCACATAAACTCAAATAACTTGAGTAAATGTTAACAAAGAACAAAAATGTTTTTACCAGTTTCCTCAGAATTGAACTGGCAATGACAGCAGGTACTTTGAATACATTACAAATCTGTTTCCAGATAGATATGCAAACTAAGGCTGCAATGCTGTGCATATTAATCTGCTAAATCCTGTGATCCACTAAAATGGACTACACTGAATTTTATAGCAGATTGAAAAGACAGCTGTGCCAAAATATATATAATAACCAAATAAAACCAAATAATAAATGCCATTCAAATTGTTATTCATATCAAGATTTTAATCTTCTCTATTAACAACTACATTACAAAACTCACTCATCCAAATAAAATAAAAAAGAAAACAAAAGAACGCCTGCCTTTTAACGAGAGATTAAAGCATCCGAGGCGATCTCCGGAAAGAGAATCTGCTCCGCACTGGAGCACAACAGCACTCGGCTGATACATCTCCATCACTTTGGAAATGACCTGACAAGGTTAGACATGTGTACAAGCCTGTTAATCCCTTAAGTGTCACTCTCACACACACACACACACACACACATAATATTATACACACACACACACACAGGTATATACCAACCGTAGACAACATACATTCATCAGCAGCAAAAGGGTTAAACCCATCTGCTGCAATATTACATGTAATTAATCAAGGCTGGGAATCAGTACTAATCAAGGTCAGAAAGTTTTTGAAGTCACAGTTAAGTCATGCCTGCATCGTTTCTAATTTCTACACAGAATCATTCTCGCGACTCTCAGATGTTTTAGGGCATATGTTTGAAAGCACAAATTTACTACAAGACATGCCTGAAAGTTGCAATATTTACAAAGCAATCGACTATAGCAGCTTTTAATTTTAATACACTGCACTTTGTATGCAATTTGGACCTTGTATATATTTGCTGAAAAATCGGAAAGCTTCAAAGTACCACAAAAGCTTTATATCATCGTCGTCATCGTCATCATTAATAATAAAGATGATTTAATCACATAAATATTTTTAATAAAGCCCTTTCAACTTTCACTGCATCCAAACTGTGCCCAGTTTGCAAAGACCCTTAAAATGTATCTGTTTAAATTGTCACACAATCATTAGGTGTGAAGCACTCTCGACTTGAGCTTTGCCTTGGGCATAGTGCTATATAAATTGTCAAAGATAATAATAATAATAATAATAATAATAATAAACTAAGATAATTTCTTACAGGCTGGAACACTTGTTCATATGCATCATCATCAATTCCATCGCGAAGAGGGAAGTTCACTGCATAATACTTTCCTTTCCCCGCACCGATATCCTGAAAACAACCACACTTACCTCATTTTCCTTTTAAATTTCAATGAAATTCAAAGTGCCGAGATCTCCATGGTGGCTCAGAAAATTAGGACAAAATACTAATCTATGATGGCACAACTTCAATAAACTGAATGCCAATGGACAACTTCTCATAAGCTGTAAGTAAAGGGTAGTCTAATTACAAATATAAACTAAATTAATCAACAAATAAATAATTAATCTGTCAAAGGTCTGATGCTAGAGTGAAATGAAACATAAAAGTGTTTCATCCCCGTTACCCAGAGTTTCAAGAATTCAACAGTAAACAGATAAAAAAATCATTCTCTTGGGTTCCAAGAAAAATGCCTTGCAAAACAAACTTAATTAAAGAAAATCCAAACATTTATAAAAATTAAGCACAGTAAAAACTCAAATTCATATAAGAAAACTAAGAATATAGCTCGTCAAACTTGCTAATATCATGTGTCCTAATTTCACGCTCTTCTGAATGCTGTATCACTTGTAATCCTGCCACTAATAATCCATTCAGCCTTATGTAAGCATCAAATCATTAACAACACAATTTATTTCATATCATTCAATTTGGCCAGCAGTCTCTTGAATATGATATTAGCAGGTTTGACTGTATGACCAAAATTATAAACTTAAGTGCTTTGAATTACTTATAGACTTGTCATAATCAGAATTTTCAGTGAGGAAATCACAACGCATACTTACTCTGAGATCTCCCGTTCCAGGAAAATACTCTCCGTATTTGTGGAATGACATCGTCATTACGCGATCGGTGGTGTAGAAAGCCTCCTCCACTCCGTCACCGTGGTGAATGTCTATGTCGATGTAGAGAACTCTCTGGTGATATCTGATACAGACAAAGATTACCGTAAACAACCCGGCAATGGTTTTTAAAAAGCAGAGAGCACAGCAATGTATGTGAACAATCTCCAAATTGTACAGTTTGTCATTAATAGCGTCAAGTATAAGAGAACAGAAGGAAAAGGAGATACTTGCCTCACTGATAATATCATAGAAATTATAAACTAAATATCAATCATGGTCAGTAGTAATCGCAACTTCAAAAGAATAACATAGAACTCTACTTCAAATAAATGCAGGTTCTAAAATATAATTTTTCTATTCGTTTGTAACAATTCTATTCCATAACACTCCAAAAGCCCTCCATCGTGGATTAGAACAGATTTTTATGGATACATTACATTACATTGTTGGAAATGCAAAACTAAATCAATAAAATCAAAGAAACAAGTTTCAAAAACTTGGACTGGAGCCAAAATACCCCAACTACTGGCAACATGGCAACGTGTACCCGTCCGTCCGGGTATGATAGAATCGTTAGCTGCAGTTACTAAAGAGGGAGTGTGGTTATCTAGTTTGGTGTAGAGATAAGAGATCACGGTGGGGGATAATGCTAAATTTTAAAGGGAACCCCGGTAGTTTTTGAAAAAAATTGACAGCCCTACCAACTACATGAAACTTTTGCTTACAACACAGGAGCTTACTTCAAAAGTTCCAGGATGGCTAAAACAATGTCGTTAACGTAGCAGAAACCAGAGGCCTCGGACTTTTTGGCGTGGTGGAGACCACCAGACCAATTGATGGCAATGTCTGTAGCCTGCTTGTTCAACTTCACAGCACCAGCTAAATTACAATTAAACAAACAACAGCGACTTAGCAATTTCTATAATGCTTTTAAGTGAGGAAATAAAGAAATCTAACAAGCATACATCTGCAAAGAAGATCACTCATATTTCTCAGAAATATTCAAAAGGTCTTAATAAATTGATTAAAAACTGCAAACAATGCTAGGCCACAAACTTGTGAATATTTCAACAGATCAGTTACTCAATAACATAGGCAATTAATTATCTGGTAGTAAGCTATTCAAGTAGATTTTGTAATCTACACAATGTAGACACAATGTACTAGTGTGTAATTTATTTGCTGATAATGCAGATTGAATAAATTATTTCCTTAGTAACCTACTAGGTTATTCAATTTGCATTATAAGCCAATAAACTGCACATTAGTGCATATTAAATGCAGTGTGAATGTCATACATATTTAAAACAACACATAAACAAAGGCAACATTTGATTGTAAATATTCTACTTTGAATGCAAAAACCTCATAATCTAATGAATCACAAAGGGAAACAGTGACCTCAAGTCAAACAGCAAACACTTTTCTTCATATGTAGCTACTACATCAGCTTAAGCAGTAATTTTGTGGAGTGATACATTAAAATACTTAGGAAATATTAAAACATAATTCATTAAACCAGCATCATACCAATAGATCCACCCGTAGAAAGTTGACAGAATTCATAAAGTCCATCAAAAACCGGACAATCTTCACCAACATTAACTATAATAAAATCAAAGAAACATGTTTCAAAAACCTCATTGCAAAGCTAACTTGCAGTTCTAACACTTCAAGCACAAGTGAATGAGTCTCTTCTTTTGAGTTTATTGAAGCTATATAAATTTTGTGTTCATTCATTCATCTCATTTACTTTTTACAATACAAATGAATTTTTAAAAATTTTTATAATGTGCTGTCTGCTATTTTAGACTGTAAAAACATTTATTGTGAAATTTCCAATTGTCCTAAATGTCCTCTGGCCCAGCCGGTAAAATCACACCAGTGCTGAATGTGTTAAATGCTAAAATTCCGACTTACATCTTTGCATTTGTTTGTTAAACTCGGACATATTATCTGGACGAATATTTTTCAGGAATTTTATATAGTCATCGCTGTGAAACTTCGTCATTTCGTCCTGAGTTGCCTTGTGTGGACGCTGAAATACACGACAAAGGGAAACGCATGAAAATCGTACACTTAAACAAACAAAATGCTAAATCTTTTACACAAAAATATTCATTTTCAGTTTCACTCTTTGATGATGGTCCTTGCTTAGCTGCTTAGGTGAACCCAACAGAAAAGTCATAAAAAATTGCATCTTCACAAACAAATTGGAAACAGATCGAAAACAAACTGCTCAGTAAGAAAGAACATATAATATAACTCTACATATTATCTTCACTTGTCCTTTGCATTATTTTTAAGACTATATGACCATCTCAACTAGAAGTTTTTAATTGCAACTGGCTTGTGCCGCCATTTTATATGAACCAATCTGTTTACCCTCGGTTCATTCTCAAAAGGTCATAAAAATGCTTGGGATTGTGTCTGAATTCAATCAATCAATCAATCAATTAATCAATCATCTTCTATGACACAGTTTAATAATGCTTTCACCCTATATAATGAGCAGATTTACTAGAATCACGCAATTTCATGTGGTAAAAGTTAATCAGTGATAGCATTCTCACACAACTGAAATATGTGTAACAAAGTTTCAGTTCTGATCAAAATATCAGTCGAACAAATGGCTACATGCACTGCATATACCTACATGATGACTGATCATCATCATCATCATCTTTTTCACTTTCTGCCTGCATGGCGGCAATAGTTAGATAGAAAACATGTCAACTTTGTTCGCCCTTGTGCTAATAATCTGCATCCTTCTAAAATTGTCATGTTCTTTGTTTTCAGATCCTCCTAGATGTTATCCATCCATCTTTTACTTGATCTTCCTCGACCTCTGTCTCCCTCTACTTTGTGCGCATGTAGTGCTTTGTAGGTCCATCGATTGTTGTCCATTCGTTTAACATGTCCAAACCAAGTTAATATCCTTTCGTGTACTTTATTGATGATTGTTTCTGTAACTCCTCTCTGTTGCCTAATGTCTTCATTTCTCATCTTTTGATATTACCTTACTTGTACATATATATTTCTTAGACAGCACATCTCTGTAACCACTACACTGTTTTCATCTGATTTTTTGTTCCCAGGTTTCTGATTCATATAAAATTAGAAGTATAACACATGTTACAGTTTCAGCTTTGTATTCATGGTTAGTTTTGATCCTCCATAATGTTCTCATTCTTCCCAATGTGATGCCAAGTAACTCCAGTTGAGCTGTCAGCACAGAGGGCCACCGCTATATCAAGATGCACAGAAAACATAATGTCAACAACAAATACTCTGAAAATACTTGCATAGATCTCCATCTTCCGATACAACCCATAATTGAGCAGGAGGTTATGACACATGCGTATTCTTTGTGGCTTCATTGGGTGACCCTGGCCATAATAGTAATTGCCAATATCTCCTAACAAATTCAGATAAGTAGAACATAAATAACAGCATACATAATTGTTCTAGATTCAAAAATTTAAGTTGTGCATATTTATGAACAGGGCAAATGCATTGGATGCTTTTCCATCAGTTATGGCACAAGAATCAATGAACTTGCAACAAATGTATTTTTTTAATTAGTTTAATTGCTTTTATCTGTATTTGTCTTTATTTGTTTTTAGTGTATACACTAAAATTTTCTGTTTTCTAACGTACGCGAAATTTGGACGATTCCAAAGCTGTCGGTCGAAATGACCAATAATTAATGAAGGTGCACTTCGCTGGTTAGCCAGACGAAGGTTACGAAATTCACAACTCAAATATTTTCACAGGAAGTATCATCATGGACAGTGGACGCAGGACATGCTTCCCTTGCATTGTTCCAGAATGGATTTGTAAATATTTCATGACTTTTTCTTGTACAAATAGCGTCATTATTTTCCGTCTTAACGGGCTGAAATAATTTAGAACGCTAAAGTTCAGTGTGGTAATTTAGAACGACAAAATACAGTTTTACTCAAACCACCATAAATACCATAGACGCCATGAACAGCACTTCATATCTATAGCGCTACATAATTGTGTCATCCCGTTTCCGGATCGGCGCGATCTTTGTCTTGGCCAACAAGGAACTGAAATCAACCTTTCAATTGATCATGGTAACTCAAGTAACCATTAAAAACGTTAGAAAATAGGTTTTAGTTCAAGATAATTGAAATAAGATGGAAAGAAATTGAAACCAACCGTCGTAATAATAGCAAATCTTTCGCTTACTGTGTTCCCCAATTAACGCCATTTTGAGAAAAATCAAACAAAGACGTTATATGTTAAAAGAAACTGGATGTCACATGGTTAGAGGCAAAGACGTCGAACTAGGCTTTACTGAAAATGTAATTTTGTGCAAGGATTCAGTCTCCCTCTCCCTAGAGCCCTCTCTGAGGGCCAAAATAAAATTAAAGAATAATTCATTAAAATATAATGAAATCATATTTCTTCCCGTCTTTTATAAAATGTCACTGGGTCATTTAATGTCAACTTCACACTTCCAATGAAAAGTAGACGAGAAATATAAAAGGTAAAAAAGTAATGTAAAAGTCGTGCCCGAGAGTTGTTTCCAAAAATCCTTTAAATACCATACATCATTGAAAGAAGGAATCCAAGATTTGAGTGTTAGACCCAGGCCTGAGGAGAGGGGTGCAGCCAGTACATTGTACCGGGGCCCATGGAGTTTTTATGGGCCCAGAATCCCCAGATCCGGTGACGATACTGTAAGTTTTTGTGGTTTGTCATTGTGTTTTTTTTAGAATTGACAACGTATTTTGCTTGTCAGGCTGTTTTTGGAGAGTTGATATGGTGTTTTTTTGCTTGTCAGATTTTTCGGAGACTTGATACATTTTTCTTAAGGGCCCGCAATTTTTTTGTTCCGGGGCCCGGAATTTCTCTCGGCGGCCCTGGTTAGACCTAATTCGACTCAAGGACTCTGAGAACTTATTGACAATTCTACGTTTCTGCCTGTAAATTTACTACTGTAGGGCCTACAGCAGTGGTTCTCAACCCGTGGTCCGCGGACCAAAAGTGGTCCGCGAGAGGGGTCTAGTGGTCCGCGGCAAATTCTGAAAAAAACGTCAATAAAAATTAGACATTATATATATTTTTCCATAGAGCAATTAAGTACAGTGACGACCTTCCTCTTTTTTGCTTGTCGGGGGACTGGTGGACGAAGAGAACATGCACTGACCCTTTTTCCTTGTCATGATTTTTCTCAAATTTCAGGTAGTCTGCAAGAAATTTTTGATCTTCAAAAGTGGTCCGTGAGACAAAGGGGTCTGAGAACCAGTGACCTACAGCATATATGATTTTGAAACTTTTCCAATATGTAAACTGGTAGGCTGAACATGGGTATACATCCAATTTCCAATAACTATATCCAAATCCAGCCATTTTTGTTGCATGCACATTCTTTACGATTAGGCAATTGTTTACCTTGAAAACATGAATTTTTCACTAATGCAAAATAGCTTGCATACTGAAATTTTGAAACTCAAAATTCTGGACAACTTGCATGCAAGCAGAGTCCAACTTTAATTCTGACTTATACGGCCCAATGACCCCTATAATAATTAAGTTTAAAATTGCATACTCATGCAACTGTTTTTTATTAGCTCACTAGCCACTAGCAGACTTTGGAGCGACGCTTGTCACCCAAAGCTTATGGTAACGATAGAATCAAATCATAGCATATTCAAATCTTGAAATCTGGACAATATATGGGCCTAGACTTCCTCACCCAAACCAAAGCACTTCATCTTTAGGCATTAAGATGTGGCCACAAGTCTTTTTTTACCGTAAAATCTTTCCTGTGTACCTAAACCTTATGGAAATGGTTTAACATTGATGTCATAAATGAAATTTGAATTTTGAAAATCAGTATTAGCCTACATGTATTTGTAAATATTCAACAATTCAGGCAAGCGGCATTTATTTGAGAAAAACTTCATCTAAACAATCAAGCAATGCTCAAATTCTCCATATATAAACATAGGCACATTTGAACACCATTACTGAGAACTAGGACCACAATTACATTGTAATGCTCAATTCAACCCTCAATGTCAAGAAATTCAGAATCTAGATCACTCTTTTTGTTTCTTCATCATAAATGGTACAGCTTTTCTAGTATAGCAGTTATCAAACGTTTACAGTCCATATGATCTCTTTAATAATTAAGCTCAAAATCGCAGAATTATGCAAATCTGATTTTTTATTATCCCAATACTGTAGCAGACTTTGGAGCGATGTCCATCACCAAGTCATTTTGGTGCACTTTTTTGGCGATCAAATGCAACTTAACTACAGTATTTCAAAGTTACCTTTGTACCTAAATGGTCTTATTCTAATTTTATTTAGTAGACAGATATATGTAAAATACTATCACATTTTGTCATTAATAAGAAACCGATAGTATTGCCATTTACGCTACATAAAAACACAATATTATATTGCATGTGTACCAGCTTATTTATTACACCATTAGAAAGTTCATAATTTCAGATTTGAAACTGTTGTAATAATTATAACTTCAAATTAAACAAATCCAATAACCCGTACAGTTATTTTTTTAAACAAAGCTTCATGCTAGCACTATTTTCAGCATGTAGCCTTGACAGCCCAATCTAAAGCAAGAAATGATTTTAAAAACCATGGATCATTTTTTAAAATAATAATAACAACAATAACATGCAAATCACGCCTTCCTAAGAGAATATGCAATATAAATAAAGATAATTTATATGCTATTTGTCAAGTCGACATAGTGGATTATCATAAATCTTCTGAAGGTTAACCTTTGGCCCAAACAGATCACGAATGTTGGAGATTCCATATTTGATCATTGTAGGCCTTAAATGCAATAAAAAATGAACAATTTAATCAATAGAAATTATTTCAATTATTGGTTCCTTGTTACTTAAAAAGAAAAAAATAAGCCAAGAGAGCATAGCATCAATTGAACCTCAGTCCTCAAAGTCAAGTTGAAGAAAACAAAGAGAATTCAAATTAATCCGTAAAATATGGACCATCAAATGAGCATATTCCAAGGCATCAACTGCTATTTTAAACATTTATTTATATTGTTTTCATTATTCTAAAAAAATTCCTGGATTGTTCTTTGGAATGCACCAGGATAAAAAAAAAAAAGCACCCTGGTCTCAGGCATTTGGACCCTTGTCCACAAATTAATTATAAGCCATCTACGTTTAGGAATTGCAGAAAGTATATACAACCATACAATATTAAGTACTAAAAAATTTATATTTGCTTACCTGAATGCAGATCTCAATATAATCACTGATACTGTTAACATAATTTTTTGTCTAAAATACATGGAAAATGTTAACAGTCCATATAAAAAACATTACCTCCTCTTAACATTTTGTACATACCTCTCTAAAGATAAGCCCCACGCAATGACTGACACATTTTTTGGCAGACCCATCGGAAGAAGCATCTCTGGGCGGAACACCCCGGAATTTCCAACTTCAACCCATTTCTTAAGACCTACAAAATGTTAATACTAGCCATTTCTCATAAAGGCATTTACCGTTAATTGTTAACATTTTTCTTGCTCATTTCCAAAGCTGCCAGGTTATAAGCTATAAGAAAATATGAATTCAGCGTAGTTGCAAACAGGATTTTTGAAAAGTGCCAACCACAGCAATAAACCAAAGACTGTGACAAACATGGCACAAAATAAAATAATCTGCACAAACCTCACAAAAAAGAAATTAACTGCAAAGGTGCCCAAATTGGCCACAAAATCTGCCCATCTGGCAACTATATTGGTAATCCTAAATTCAGAAGTTGGAAAATAGAATATCTCTAAAACAGTGCTTCCCAAACATTTTCCAGCCACAGCACACTATCCAAGAAAATAGTCTACTGGAAATACACATTTCATTTTTAAACGATGCTCTTGTACAGGCCTACTACCAGTAATACTACATATTATATTCTAGTCTAATATACAGTATAATATTGACTACTGTTCTTCATAAGTACATATTTTCTTTGCAATCTGTATCACTATTTCATGCTTAACTTCACTGAAGAGATATATTTCAATTTAAAATTAACAATTAATACAATACCATTATTATTTTACTACTTTCCAACATTTTGCTAAGGCACACTCCTGCCGTTGCTGTGGCACAGTTGTGTGCCACGGCACACAGGTTAGGAAGCACTGCTCTAAAAGGTTATCATCAACTTCACAAAACATCCATTTAAGTAATTTAAACCTGCCCAAACTAACTCCAACAATCTTTCTTTAAGACTAGCCCCAATACCAACCTAGTATCTTAGCTTCAACAAGTTCTCTGAATTTATCATTTCTCCCGGATGCACTGTCAAAATCTGTCATTTTTATTTAATATCTGAATTATCCACTTTAAGTGATGTTGAAAAAAACACTAAATTCTTACCACATAAGACACAACTGATATTTAGAAAACTTTTAAAATAAAAAGTTACATTACGTGGTTCTTGTGATATCATCCAAAGGAACATTAAGGTGAGATTATTATACTTCATGTATAAATATTAATATGCAAAATGTACAATTGTTTCAAAACACAGAATGATCATGTGCATCAAAAAAGTCAAAAGAAAATTTTAAGGTCTTTACATAAAAAATGATATTATAAATAAATCCAAGGTCCTTGAGCAACCAACCTTCATGGTAACTGAAGATTTCCATGCTTGGCTCTGTGTATGGATTATAAGCCGGTTTAAAGCGAAGTTTCTTTATTCCTAAATGAAGAAATCCCAACAGAATAACACAAAAGAAAAACTGAAGCAACATAGAGAATTACATAAAACTACTCTAGCAAGGCTAAATATGCAGAAGACACAATCAACCAAAACAATTTGCGTGAAACAAAACCAGGAATAACACAAAATATATATTGCTTAAGAGTGCTGCTTCTCAGAAAGGACAAAAACCAGCTGCCAAATATGTTTGCATTATTTAAAGAATCTGAACTACTTCTGTGTTGGTTAGATCATGCGTTGGTAAAGCACAAATGATTTTTTGTTCAACAGTCAGGGTAATTGCTGGTATAACAATACATGAACCACATTACTGATTACATGTAATTGTAGTAGAAGACCATTCTACAGGGTGTCCCAGAAAAAACCGCCCAGCAGAATAACTATGATTTCTTAAAGATTCCTAAATACAGGTAAATTAAATTTTCTATCAAAATTGCAATATGTGTAACAGCACATATTTCCCTACCTTTCTGTATATTCTCATCTCATTTGCATGTAATTTTCCCATATTGTGAGATATCAAAGTCAAACTACCATGTGGGTGAATTGTCCAGTAACTGACCCAAGTATACAAATTTTTTGCCACTGCCGATTGATTCTACGACCCTTCTTTTTGAAATGACTTAAAGCTCATCTCTTTATCAACATGTGGTAATCACAAAATGAGCATTCCTGAGTGAATTATCAGATCAGGTGCTACATAAATATTCTATAACATTACATCTCCTCAAGTCTTCAGGTCCAAGCTTAAATCCTTTCTTTTTCTAAAATCATTTCCTCCATAGCTATAACAACCAAGCCTCACTGCTCTTCGGATATTGACTACTGCCTGGCTGATCATATACCTTTCCCATAGCTATTTTAAGAAAGGCTGAGCACCAAAGAATAAGCAGCTACTGTTGTACTGCTTCCAAGGCACTATATAAATCCACAAGATTTTGCTTACTTACTTACTTACTTACATACATAGCTGTTTCAATAACAAACCTACTAGTAATATTTCCAAACAACGACAATACAAAGAGCAAGTTTGCAACACATACCGTATTTCTTAAAGAACTGCTCAATGTATCCCATGAGGTTTCCCAACGTCAATCCATAGTCAGCCACAAGACCTTCTATTTGGTGAAATTCAGCCAGATGTGTGGCGTCCAAAGTCTCGTTCCTGAAGACACGATCAATGGAGAAATATTTTGACGGTGTAAATTTCTCCTGACAAACAAAACGATGTCTTGACTTCACCACAAGCATTTAAAAATTTGGAATACAATATTTTTAATTCCTTCTGAAAATGAGAATTTTCATGCAATTTAAACAATTAAACATGCTTAAGATAAGCATCATCATCATCATCATCATCATCATCATCATCATCATCATCATCATCATCATCATCATCATCAGAAGCGCGTAGCCGGCAGGGGCCGTTGCGTCACCCCTTGACCATGACCCCGCCGGATGGCATGACTCCAGAGAGTAGATGGAATCTCGCTGGTCTGGGAACGGATGTGGTCGATCCATCTTTTCCTGGGACGACCAGGACAGCGCTTCCATGATCGGTCAGGTGGACGACCGATGGATAGGTCAACGTGGCAGCGGAGGGCTTGATGAACAGGGACTGTCTCTTCGAGGCGGGCTGCATGTCCAAAAATTGCAAGGCGGCGCCTACTTATCAATTCATTGAGTGATGGTAATCCAGTCCGTGAGGATATCTCTGCGTTGGTAATGAAGTCATACCAGTGTACTCCAAGGATCTGACGTTGGCACCTCATATGGAAGGCTTCCAGCTTACTTAGATCTGAGGCGAGTAAGGTCCAGGTCTCGGCCGCATAGAGTAGGACAGACAGAACAAGTGTCTGGTACAGACGAAGCTTGATGACCAAGATAAGCAACAAAGGTCAAATTCCAATATTATCATACCTTTTGAGCCAGCTGATACAGCATTCGAGCTGATACTCCAGTTGTGTGTGTTCTCATTATATTCTTTGCCGCTTCCTTCAATTTCCAGTCATACTTATAACTACAGATTTTTATAAACACCATAACTCTTTTAGATAGTCAACAACATTCTTTTAAAATCGATAATTTGGTAAAGTGATTTTGCCACAACTGTAACCTATAATCACCATGAGCAGTTCATATTGTTGGTTTATGCTTAATATGCTTAATAAGAAATGGCTGATTACTGCTAACAAAAGCAAAATTTAAGAACATAAACACAAGTTTCAGCACATTCTGGCAATAAGACAAATTAGACAATGACAAAAGAAGAATGTAAGCTTCAAGATTTTGCAAGTGACATCCAAAATAGCAATGCAATGCCATGAAAATGACATTGGGCTTTTCAGTATGATGAAACAAATTTTTCTGACAATTATTGCATCAGCAGTTAATGACAGTTCAACAGAAATCTCATTAAAAGATTTCTACAGCTAATAAATCCCCTTCAGAAATAAAACTTAACCGATAAAACAAACACGAATGCAGCAAAAAATCTGATGTCGAATATCAGAAACCAATAATTTCTCACCCCTGTGATCCATATCCTCCAATGGAATGGACTGTCTTCACTTTTTCCAGATAATCCATGGGAAACTCATGAGCTTCTTCTGGCTCTAAGAAACACAAATAGAAATTCAAGATACAATTTGAATGGCCAATAAAATCAACATAAAAACAATTTGATGGACATAATAATACCTGATTGAATGACATTCCACTTGTTATGACAGGGTTTCACTGTCCCCAGTTTTCTGTTGGCACCATTTCTAGCAAGTTTATTGTGGTGCAAGTTAAAAGGCTGTAAGTTAGTTAGTTAGTTAGTTAGTTAGTTATCAAGTCAATTTCTATAGCGCAAAAATACATGGAAGAAGGCCAAAGTCAGGAGCTTAAAGTTAAGAGTTGTGACGTCTCTACCCGAACAAGTTCTGATTTTACAGACTCCTGACCACTGGCACCAAAGCTTTTACAGAATGACATTTCCAGTTCTGACTAGGGGGCTTTGGAGCCTATCATGAGCTCTCTAACAGGGTCTGAGACAGACCGATGTCAATATAACTCGTTTTTGCTCAAAAGTGTTTTTATGAAGTTCAGTTTCTGCACACACTGTACTCAACGTGTCCAGCACGGTCAGCCTATGCACTGAAGTCAAGTAGCGTACAGGCCCTACTATAAGTAGAGAGGGAGAAAGACTAGCAGGTAATTAATGATCAATCCTATTAGCCTATCACATTACAACTGGTACTAATGAGTCTGTGCTTGTAGCCGAATTGTGCTTATTTGCCTAGTTGACTCCATTGAATAAATTTAGTCTCAGAACGGGACCAGATGCCTACTGTGATAATAGGCGGATTGTGCTAGTATCCGATATGCTTATAAGTGGAGTGCACTGTAGAATCCACATTAATCACTGCATACTTAAAGTATGCAATTACATACCCGATATGAAGAAAGTATCGTGAGCATCCCTGGCTGGATGCTGCTGAGGTTGAAAGAGAGCATCAAAATTCCAGAAGCTACTCTCAACATAATTGTTTGTGGGCATTTCGGAAAAGCTGTTTTATAAAACAGGAAAAAATGCACAGCACAGTGCAATCAAACTTTAGTTAAATACAAAAATTGAGATTGCTGTTTATAGAGCAAAATACAGGTCTAGCAAGTTCCTATAAAGCATGCATGCATACTAAATATCAAATAATTTTAATTTTTTCATTTAAATAAAGACATATCCAGCATCGCTCTCATATTATCATTATATCTTGATTTTAAATATGTTCCATTTAAAAGATAATGCCATTATAAGGCATAAAACACAATTTTGCTCTTTGAGCATGAAAATTCTGTGCTCACAAACTCATCACAAAATCATGCATAATAGTCAATTTTCAAAGAAAAATCAATCTTCAAAGAAAAAGCTTTACTATTGAAAAATCATAATTTACAGTACAGATACTGCTAAAAATGGCATAAGTTTAATGTTTTAAGCAGGAAATCTAAACTGCTTCTAGAATTATACAAAATATCACCTATGCCAAGATACGGCATGAAATTCTTATCTATTGATTAAATTTTGTGCCACTATTGCAACCATAATAAACATTTACCATGACTGTAATAAAGCATACAAAATATTACTATTTTACCCCATTTCAAGGAAAATCTGTCGGAACTGGGTTCGAACTTTAAGAAGAGGATGCAGATGGCCGCTCACTGGAGGCAGCCCAAGGGCGTTAAAATTGTAAGGCTTGAAACTCTTGTCTTTCCACGAACCGCTAAAATCACAAAAGTAATGCCATATCATTGGGGGCAAAAACAAGACAAGAATTTCTTTTAAAGAGCAATTTATATAAAATGCCTTGCATAAAATCTATCCAACTCTACCTTGCAATCATGTCTGCTGTGAGTTCAATTTCCTGTTTAGATACTGATGTCTTAAAGTCGTTTCCTTTCTTCACAAAATAAGACACAATTTTCCTAAAAGAAATTGACAGTGCAAATAAAATCAGGAATTCAAATGCTGATATAGAGATTAAAATGCTATCAAATAGCTAATGCAACATCAAAAATGACTAAAACTATAATCAAGATATAATGATAAAATGAGAGAAGTGCTATTAGATTTGTCAAAACCCAGACTATTCTCATCACTACCTCTCCCCCTTTCACCAATTCTATTCCTCTTAGGTACAGATCTTTTTGTGTTTCGATGAAAATCTAGTTCATCAGCCTCAATATAAAATATAGCATTTCCACACCCACTATCTTCTTTGAAGCCACTGTTCTTCGTATAATTTCTCTTTTATTTTACTCCTTGATCTAATACATTACTAAATGCCAAAAATCTGCAGAAGATAACAAGCACCACAAAGACAGCAAAGATCAAAGTTTGTCGAACTTTATTTAAATGCTGCAACCTCCTCAGTGAAAATTACAGTTGAAAAGAATCAAAACAAATAGTAATATGCACTGCATCATAACTTTTATTAATCAAATGGCCAATAATAAGTACCTAAAAACAAAGAGGAAACAATAGCATAAAAGAGATCATTGCATAATAATAGAAAAATTGTAGGTACTAAAAGAGATGCAAGTATGCAAGTTATATTAAAATGTCTACAATCTATACCAACACTTCACTTATCAGCTTCCTTTTCTTGCACTCGTTCTTTTGCTGATCTGTTATTTTGTCGATCTGAAAATTCTTAACTAGCTGACAGATTTCTTTCACACCGTCTTCAATCGTTTCTACCTAATAATTACAACAGATTACCTATATCACAAAGCTAAAATCTCCAAGGAACTTTTTGACAGGACTTGATCTTTAAATATTTCTTTAGTTTAAGTAAAACTCAACAGTCAATGAAATAATGACATCTAATAAACAAATACCTACCAACTATATGAAAATATATTTTACATAAAATTTATTCAAAACAAACTGTTTAACTGGCCATTTTTAAATACTCAAAGTCTACCATACAATAACCACCATAGCTTATAAAGGTAACATATCTATTAAATATAACTGATTTTTTTCAACTCTTAAAACGAAGTCTATGAAGACCATCACCGGCCATGAGCTTTCTTAGTTTTCATCAGCCATCAATTTCTATGATTTCAATAGCAACTGCCTATACAGTCTCTTCAAAGCACGGGAAGCATTAACCTTTTTCATAACTCTAGGTCCACCTTTGGCTGTTTTGTCAATTTGAATCCAGCCAAGTGACATCGCCTTGCTGAAGCCAACTTTACCATTCGGAACTCGATCCTAAACAGAAAGGCAACGGACAAAATAATCAGGACCTAATTACCACACGATGAGCTAAAAGCAAACATGCAAATGCTAGAAAATTCACAATCCAAAGATCTCACTTTTGCCAAGTACTTTCACATCAATCTTGAATACATGCTTATGTCTAGACAAACTCCATTTCAATATATCAGTCTATCTATCCCAGAAATCCTACAGCACTAATGAAATTACTTACAAGGAGTTCATTCTGGTTAATTCCTTCCAATGGAATGTTTCTATATATGAGAGCCTCATGGCTTCCTTTCTCCGCAATTTCCTTGCCTTCGTCAGTTAATTCCCACTGCTTTGAGTTCCTTTGTTCACATGTAATTACCTGGACATCACAAAACAGACAGTCCTGAAGCAAAATGAGCAAGACATATTCTGCTCATCACAAACATTAATTCCAAGCATCATCTTCATTCTAACAATCAAAATTAACAAATTGAACAATATCATTGGAAAGATAGATGTCTTGCACTCATGATATAATGCCCCCCACCACCGGCTGGATGATGCATCCCAATATTTGAAGTCCATCCACTATTGTGACTCTGAAATTGACATGATACATGATGAGAGTTAACGTCTAGGTCCACCGCTATAAGATCTAACACAAAGCCAGATTACATCACATAGGGGAATGATTTCCAAAAACAGAAAAGTATGAAATCATTAAGCCTAATAGTGCGTACATATAAGTGAATTTCAATTCCCAACGCCCTGTTATAAAATGCACATAAAACAGATCTTACTGAACCACTCAAACTCCCATTTTTTAAGTTTTAAGCATTAATATAAAACAAATTAAACAGCTTAACGTTTCACCCGTCATTAATATTATAAGTACTGTAATTTTTTTCTCGTGTCATACAGTGCCACGCTTGCATCACCCAGCAGGTCGATATTACAAGTATTTGATGTTTAATAGAAAATAAAATGCGGAAGATAGCCGACATCTCCGAGCGACTGAAGACTTTTGACGGCTCCGACGAGGCGCTGATGGTCGAACTGCAGTTCGACCGATAGATCGAGAGTGTCGAATTCATTTCTCTCCGACAAAATAGTCAACAGCTTCTCTGACAATTCGGCCATCGCTTCTAAGTTCTAACCATTGACGTCTATTAATAGACTATTAATTAGGGTTGCGCTAACCGAGTAGTTTAGGAGTCGAGTAGGAGTCGAGTAGCTTAGCGAGTACTCGAGTACTCGCGTAAAACCGGAAATACATGATTTTTGCGTCATGGCCCTCATTTAACCAAAGCAGAACGCTAGATACAGTTATACATATCAATTTTTCGGATATTCAAGCGTATTCAAGTGTAGTATAACAGAAGTTACAGAACAGAAACTATTTTGCCGGTAATAAAAATAAATTTTTAATGAAATTCTTTGGTTATTCTTTATTTATCTGTTCTATTCCTTATTTAGTTAATGCGAGTACTCGACTCCAAAAAAAATTACTGACTCCAATTTAGTCGATAGTACCGCGTTACTCGAGTTAACAGCCCTACTACTACTTTTTACTTTTTACTTTGACTATTGCCTGGCTGATCCCACACCTTTCTATAGCTATTTTAAGAGGCTGAGCGCTCAAGAATAAGCAGCTACTGTTGTGCTGCTTTCCAAGGCGCTATAGAAATCCACGAGATTTTACTTACTTACTTTACTTTTTACTATTAATATTAATCTATTAATAGGTTCTAGCATACAGTGAGTCTCTTGTAGGGCTGCGCCGAGTAACTCGAGTAACGCGAGTACTGACTCCAAATTGAGTCGAGTAATTTTTTGAGTCGAGTACTCGCATAGAATAACTAAATAAAGAATAGAATAGATAAACAAAGAATAACCAAAGAATTTCATTAAAATTTGACCTACCGTTTTGTGAATACACGCTTGAATATCCGAAGAAATTGATATGTAACTGTATCTAGTGTTCTGCTTTGGTTAAATGAGGGCCATGAGGCAAATAATACGCATTATGTGACGTGTAACGTTTGCAAATCATGTATTTCCGGTTTTGCGAGTAAAGGCTAAGCTACTCGACTCCTACTGACTCCTAAACTACTCGGTTAGCGCAGCCCTAGTCTCTTGCCACGAAGTAAGTGAGTAAGTAAAACATCGTGAATTTATCTAGTAAAGTAAAGTAAAATCTCGTGGATTTCTATAGCGCCTTGCAAAACAGCACAACAGTAGCTGCTTATTCTTAGGCGCTCAGCCTCTCTTAAAATAGCTATGGGGAAGGTATGTTACCAGCCAGGCAATAGTCAAAGTCCAAAGGGCAGTGAGGCTAGGTTGTTACAGCTATATGGAGGATATGATTTTAGAAAAAGGAATGATTTAAGCTTAGACCTGAAGACTTGAGGAGATAATGCGGGAATGATAGGAAATGATGAATCATTTTATTGTTTGAAAGTGTCCAAGACTGCGGAGGGAAGCTAGGATCGAGTTCCAAAGTTCAGGTGAGGCGTATGAGAAGGCACGGTTGCAAATTTTCAGAGATGACTGATTGAGTGGGTGTGACAGAGTGAGGTAAGATGATGAACGTGTGGGTCGAGGAGGCTGAGGGGTTAATAGTGATCTAAGGTAGACAGGTTTTGATGACTGAAGTACGTGAGCTATGTACGTGTAGGCCTAAGTGTTATTATCATATATTGGATACGTTCAGTTATTTTAAGCCAATGTAATGATTTTAGTATGGGTGAAATGTGGGAGAATTTAGGTGACTTAGTAACAGCACGAGCAAGTGCATTTTGTATTGATTGCAATTTGTTGATAGAGGCTTTGGGAAGGTTATAGTAGAGGGAGTTACAATAATCTAATTTGGAGTGGACTATTGAGGTGGCAATTGTGGAAGCAGTTTTAGTATCTAGGCAAGGACGTATAGGCGGCGAAAGTCACGAATATGAACATATAGCAGGCTTTTGATAGTTGGGAGATTTAATTGTGATTCGAAGTTTAGATAAGAATCAAATTTGAATCCTAGATTTCTAGCAGTTGGAACAGGGATTATTGTGGTGTCAGAAGCCAAAACTAGTTTAGGATTGTCAATTTTTTTGAGTTGTTGGGGTAGTCCAATTAAAAGAAACTCTGTCTTAGAAGGGTTAAGAGCAAGCTTGGGGATTAGATGACATCCAAGCAGAGATTGATGAGAATCCAGATTATGATTCGAATTATGAATCTATAGGCGCTTAGTTTAAATTTGAAATGGCTATAGCCAAAAGGTGGGGTTCAGTCAGGCTGCAGGCAAGGTCATTTTGCCCACAGGGTCATCCTGGTTTGGAGTTACAAATTTATGACTATGGAGGAAATAATTTTTTAGAGAGAAATGTTTTAAGTTTTGATAGTGTGACGAGCAGCGACCTAAATAGGACTCGTTTACTTACTTACTTGTCTAGGGGAAACTACTTTGGCACTAACTCGCACATTTTAACTGACAAAACTATTCTTCTTATAAAATCTCGCTTTAATCTTAATTAAACATTCAACTCTTCCGCCATAGCGGCTATCAATAGGCAGTGCTATATAACTCTAATCAATGTTTTAAAACGTCCAGCGACAGCAACTATCTTAGCAACTAGTTACTAATATAAATAACAGCTGATAACAGCTTCCACACAAAATCAATGAAAATGAAACAAATGTGCCCTTGCACGAAAACCAATTCGATATACTAATTCACGAATATTAAGCGAACTGAAATCTCGGTTCAGATTTAAATAAAAGCAATTTAAACTAAAACAACGAAGAGCAGAAACGAATCGCTGCAATCGAACGTCCGCCTTCTTCTTCGGCCACCGTCGAACTCCTCTTCTTCGAAAAAGACGCACTTTCAAAACGTAACTGCCTTCAGCAACGGCTCTTTCGACCAATGACGCCCGTCGTCTCATCACGCCTTCTAATACGTGAATTCCTATTTGCTCACATAAACATAGAGCAAACATAATAAACTTCACATACAAACCTACCAACATTCCAATCATTTGCTATCTATGCTTCAATCTACCCCTTTATCACACCCCTAGCACTCGAGCCTACGTGGTGGATTACCACGTCAACTCAGATGCAGTGGCAGTGACGACATCAAAAGGAAATTGCGAAGCAAACTTTGGCTTACACCAATTTCAACTTATCCAAAATGGAATTAATATTACAAAGGAATAAAACAAGAACTAACCACTGAGAACAACTGCAAAAATTATGCTATCTAAGTGATTATATCACAAAACTATCCTAACTTAGCTTAAGCTACAGTAACACTTACATTCTATTTTTACTTCCAACACTTACTTACAACGCCTAACTAGTTCCTTATCCTACCTATTCTGATGGTCAACTTAACTCTATAGGACATCCATACATACTTAAGTATCAATAAAGTACAAGAGTAAATCAGTCTATGAGCAAAACTCATAATCATTAGATGCTGTATTAAGCATAACCTAAGAAACTCAGCAAAACTACTGCACTGTACTGAAAAAAAATATATAGGCTTCCTATCGGGTCTCAAGGGACTTACATATCTCACACATGAGAATGTCTTTGGCATTTCCCTAATTATGCGCTTCAAAGGGGCTTGACCCAACAATACTGGATCCTTGCGACCATAATCCTCTAAATTATAGACAACTGACTTTCCATCAGCTTCCACTGAGATGCTATGTTTAATCATGCAATCAACTGACAATTGGGTATGTTCCCCATTGACAACTTTTGTGTTGTCAGGACTTAGTCTATGTGGTGAAACATATGCGGGTTGAGCATATTGTTTAAGCAAGATCTCATATGCGATAAGATCAGTCTGTCTAGGTTTATTGTTGAACATCTGTTCATGTTGCATAATCAGAGATTTCAATTTCTCTGTTAGACCTGACCCCAAATGTTTTGCTTTGTCCAGTACCAGTTCTTCAAAAAGAACACTGGACGTTCTCTGTTGTTTCTATTGCATTGGCAGTTTCAAGTGGGTTTGTAACTGTGCATGCAACAGTTTTAACAAATTCTTGTTCACTTTCATTGTGAAACATTTTCTTTCTACCAACATGAAACTTCGAAAGATTTACATGCCACAACAGCATTTGTTTTTTCTTGACTGGGATGAAGTCAACGTAGTTCTGCCTGATTTCTGACATGACATCACTATCTGGGACTGTAATGAACTCCTTGGGCAAACAACACCGAACAGGAACATCTGTCAACATCTTACATACTATCTGTCCTGTATGCACGGGAATGGGAACTGCATCTGGGTAATGAGCACACAAGTCCATTTTTGTCAACAACCACCTGTTGCTTGACTTGCTGTACTCTGGAACTGATTCTACGACGTCTTTGGCAATATGATCAAACACATAGGTCATTCTTGGTAAGCCCTGAGATTGTTCAATGCTACCGTATTTACTTGCATTGAGTTTCTGGGATATATCGCATGTGCGTGCATATTCCTTAACATCTTTGTTAATTGATTGCCAATAAAAATGTTTAATGATTTTTGTTTGATTTTGTGTATTTCTAGTTGTCCGGACGCCGGAATGTCATGTGACAATTCTAAAGACGCCTACGGATTTGCAATGGGGCAACGATCTGCAAAAGACCTAAATCCGCCTCCTGTGGACACTCAGATTCCACAAATCTTTGTACCAAAAGACCATCATAAACACAGTATGAGATTTTATGCCCTGGAGTATCAAACAGGACAACTTCCTCAAATAACATCTTCAGACTCTCATCAGTCTGTTGCAACCTAACTAGGTCATCATGGGACAAAGACAACTCTTTCCCAATAAATTCATCACATGACCCACTTGGACGATTCAACAAACCACTTGGCCGATTCAACATACCACTTGGCGATTCAACATACCACTTGGCCGATTCAATAAACCACTTGGCCGATTCAACATACCACTTGGCGATTCAATAAACCACTTGGCCGATTCAACATACCACTTGAACCACCAACCACACCATCATCCGAAAAACTATTTGGATGGTTAAACCTCCCTGAACCACCATCAACAACATCATTAGGAAAAACCTGTGGAACTACTGGGCGATTCAACCTCATGGAACCCCCACCAACAACAACATCATCAGAAAAACCATGTGGGTCCTGGACACCACTGGAGTCACACGACTCATCAAAAACAACCTCCTCATCAACAGTACTTGGAGCTACATCATCAGCATCAACACACTGTGAATTTACAGTAGACCCCAATAAGTCTTCCTCAAACAGACTCTCTAAATTAAAATCAAAATTATAATAATCATCTGGATTATATGTGAAACCTCTGCTTTCTTATCTAATGAATCTTTCTCAAGATCAATTAATGATTTGATTTTAGCCCGAGTCACCACACACGAATCCATGAGTTCCTCATCAACTCGACAATCCACATCAGCTCCAATCAAAACATCAATCGAATGGGGCAATTGATCGATGAGACCACACAACACTTCTCCACGATGAAAAACACAATCGAGATTCACCAACACCAAAGGAATTTGGATAACATCCCCAGTTATACCTTTGATCAAACGACATTCGCCTGTATCTTTGTATTCATCAGGATTTATTCGTTCTTTACTGATTAAAGTCTGCGATGAACCTGTGTCACTTTAAAAAAAGAAATAATTTGTCTTGTTTGTTTGTCTGCATTTACAATTGTAGCTTGGGAACAATAGGGTCTGAAACTGGTTGGTACTGTGTCCAAACTATGTGTAACTTGTTGCACAAAGTTTACGTTTGGACCAGCAAAATTTGAGCCTGGCTCAAAATTTGCCTTTTCATTTCTCTGTCGTTTTAAAGCAAAACATTGGTCTAGACCATGTCCATTCCTATGGCAGAATGCACATTTCTGGGTTGAGGGCAGCCCATTTTTACCACTCCTGAAATTTGAGTTCCTCCCCTGTGTATTGGAATGTGGAAAATTTCTGAAATTGGCATTATTTTCATCTGGCAATGTCTTAGAAGTGACATTTTGATTTAATTGATATCTCCAATTAGTGCAACTGTTGGCATTGTCTCTATCAGTGTTGTATCTATTTGATTGGGTTGCATTGTGCTCATGTCTGTATGCATTTGGAGCAAACTTGTGTCTGTTGTATGTGTCACTGCTATTTGAATAATTTCTGTGAATAGCAACAAACTGATCAGCAAATCTAGCTAATTCAACAAGTGAATTGGCTTGTTTGTCCATAAGCCAAGTTTTCAGAACATTATCATTTACTTTGTTCAAAAATTGTTCCATTTTAAACAATTCTTTGATTTTTTCTGGGTCATCTTGAGCCTTATGACCAAGCAAAAATCTCTGAAAAGGCCAATTTAACCTAGTTGCAAAATGTGTATACGTTTCAGATTGGTCCTTGTTGAGCTGCCTGAACTTTAATCTATACGCTTCGGGAACTAATTGAAACATATTTAGGATGGCTTCTTTGATAAAGTCATAGTCTTGGACCTGCTCAGCAGTCAGTTCTACAAAGACTTTTAATATCTTACCACTTATCTGAGTTTGAAGCATAGCAGGCCATTTATTTTTCTCAATCTGAAGTTCAGCATTGTTCGTTCGAACAGAGTCAAGTAGGAGTCAATATCTGTACTCTCATTAAACCTAGGGAGTGCTTTCCTAGCATTTTCACTAGCTTTATCAGAACTACCTGCATTATTCCTATCACTATTTACTGACTCACTTTGCAAGGTCAACTTATGCAACTCAATCTTCTCATTGGACTGAATTTGAGCTTGTTGAATTTGAGTTTGGGTCTGGGCATCAAGTTGAGCTTGCTGAAGCTGGGCATCAAGTTGAGCTTGCTGAATCTGGGCATCAAGTTGAGCTTTTTTTGGGTCTGGGCATCAAGTTCTAACTTACGCATCTCTAACTGTACCTCTAATTTCTTAAGGACAATGGCCTCAGATTCTATTGGAGTATGGTTGGGATTTTGAGAAGTCCTACTGCCAACACTCTCAATATCTGTCTGTCTGTCTTCACCCAATCCTGTCACACATAATTTAATCAGCTTTGCCCTCAATTGGTCCTTGTTACCCCTCATTTCGACCCCTTTAAAAGCAAATTTTCCCTCAAGTCTTCTACATTCATAGATAAAATGTCTTCAACCGACCATGCATCAGGGAGTGCTGGTTTTTCCATACTTAAAATTATGCAGAATATACAAATTCAATGCAAAACAACTAATCAAAACACACAGCAATATTCAACACAAAAGCAGTAATAATCAGTTTAAACTACTGATACTACTTACAATGAACGGGGAGACAAAACTCAAACCCTATTTCACTCTTAAAATTCACTAGGCCTCCTCAATTAATTAAATAAAAGAGCCTAAAATTCTGCTTTTTCTTACTACACGGTGGAGCAGCGTCGCCCGCTTACCCTTGTGCGACGACAACTTACAACTAGATTCAACTCTACCGGACCTGAGCCTACCACATGTGACGAGCAGCGACCTAAATAGGACTCGTTTACTTACTTACTTGTCTAGGGGAAACTACTTTGGCACTAACTCGCACATTTTAACTGACAAAACTATTCTTCTTATAAAATCTCGCTTTAATCTTAATTAAACATTCAACTCTTCCGCCATAGCGGCTATCAATAGGCAGTGCTATATAACTCTAATCAATGTTTTAAAACGTCCAGCGACAGCAACTATCTTAGCAACTAGTTACTAATATAAATAACAGCTGATAACAGCTTCCACACAAAATCAATGAAAATGAAACAAATGTGCCCTTGCACGAAAACCAATTCGATATACTAATTCACGAATATTAAGCGAACTGAAATCTCGGTTCAGATTTAAATAAAAGCAATTTAAACTAAAACAACGAAGAGCAGAAACGAATCGCTGCAATCGAACGTCCGCCTTCTTCTTCGGCCACCGTCGAACTCCTCTTCTTCGAAAAAGACGCACTTTCAAAACGTAACTGCCTTCAGCAACGGCTCTTTCGACCAATGACGCCCGTCGTCTCATCACGCCTTCTAATACGTGAATTCCTATTTGCTCACATAAACATAGAGCAAACATAATAAACTTCACATACAAACCTACCAACATTCCAATCATTTGCTATCTATGCTTCAATCTACCCCTTTATCACAATAGAAAAACTCGAATCATAATTGAGAGTAAAAAGCAAGTGATTCTATACATGTCGTTATTTTTCGGATTTCTGTAGTAACATTCGGTTGAACAAAAGCGAATATAGTCAAATAAGGAAACCAAAAGTTAATAACAGTTGAAAGTTAAAATACATGTAGGCCTATTGAAAGAAAATAATGGCGCGACAGTATAATCTAAAAATCAAACCATTGTATAGAAGGTCTATCATGCACCCCTGCTGAAAATTCGTTCCGACGGGCCTGGCTATGGAGGATTGGAGGAAATGATTTCAACATTTCAACCGTATTCGCTCCGAAAATTGCTGTAGGCCCTACTGTGAATTGTTTTCTTCCATGCGCTACGGTCTTCTGCTCTTTTTGTCGCCTGCTCTATAGTGAGTCAGTCCTGTCCATTCTTTCACGCTGTCTTCCAAATTTTTCTTGGTCTACCTCTTTTTCGTGATCTTGGTCTTGTATAATAATATTATTAAGAAAATTCTCAATTATATTGTTGACGGTTGAAAATGATTTACAAATTAGCTTTTCTACAGGACTCTTTCGTATACAATCCCTATATTTGCCCTGTCCTGTGTACCGTACTAATTGTGACCAGCCGGTTGTTGTACGAGCAGGGCGCGATTTGCGGGGGAAGAGGGGAATCTCCTTCCACTGCGCAACTGCATCCCCCTACTGATACATCTCCCACCACTACATCCCCCACTGCTACAGTTTCTAACAATTACATCCACCCAGCTCGAAATATTCCCCCCACTGCTCCAGGTCACAAATCGCACCCTGTGTACGAGACGGAGGAGTTTCGAGGCACAGAGACGGAGTTCGTATAATTATAACAGTGCTAGATAAATAGTTCTAACTTTCAATCATATTTTAGTGTTAGTTCGTGTCAAGGTTTGGCGCCAGTTTTAGTCAGTTGTAATTGTGTTTTGATGTTTATATGGGGAACGGTGCCTCACAGAGGATTGATTTTCAGGTGATTTCTGTTTATTACAACAATTTCTTAAATATGCATTAGGATTTAAGGATTTTATGACGCGTTGCGTCGACTTGTGACCCGTTTAGCCCATGCGCCGTAGGTTGTTCTGCCGCCAACCTCTGACCTCTCTCTGCTTGATCTGGCTCTAACCAAGACCGCCTATATTTTGGTTAGAATATAATATAATCCAATTATTTGCAGCGATTTAGATGATTAGAGGCATTATGATAGTGGCGCCATAGAAGTTTATTAGGTGCATTAATGAACCTGGGAGAGCATGTTTTATCACGGGCATGGCGGTTTGTACGTCATGTAGTTGACCTATTACCTAAGGAAATCCGAGACCAAGCGACCATGGGCGTAAAATTCTATAGGCTGCTAGGCTGAGGCCCCACCCGTTTTGAGAGATTAGAAAGGTATAGTGGTTGCCTCCCTCGCATTTTTATCCAAGTTACCGGTAATGCCAATGCTACAGACTTGACACTTTCAAACAATAAAATCTGAATCCTCATTTCCTATAATTCCTGCATTATCTCCTCAAGTCTTCAGGTCTAAGCTTAAATCCTTCCTTTTTCTAAAATCATATCCTCCATAGCTGTAACAACCTAGCCTCACTGCCCTTTGGATGTTGACTATTGCCCGGCTGATTATATATCTTCCCCATAGCTATTTTAAGAAAGGCTGAGTGCCTAAGAATAAGCAGCTACTGTTGTGCTGCTCTCCAAGGCACTATAGAAATCCACGAGATTTTACTTTACTTTACAGACTGCAGTATAAATAATGCCAGTGGACAAAAATCTGATGAGAAATGACCATGAGGGTGATAAGAGTGAATTGGATGGAATATCTTTCATGCATGAATGACAATTGGATTACAATGAAAATATGCTAATGGAAGGCCAACAATAGAAGACTGACAGACCATAAAGACAGTTGGACAATGTAGATTAGCAATTTAGCATATGGAACAGGATGAAAATGATTCACACATTAGAAGATTGCCAGAAATCAAGGATACAGATTGAAGAAAATAGGTGGAAACATTTGATTTTTATGACTGGACATTGCTGAACAATGAACACTTACATACATACAGTTATATATTTTGTTGAAAATTCTGTGATGTTTTTTTACCACATTTTTATATAGCATGTAAAAAGAAAATAATAAATTTTCCCAAATATTTATTCAGTTTTGCAGAGATGGACACCTATTGCAATGGAAATGGGAGCATCAAGTCAAAGGAACCAGAAAATAGAGAGGAACAGCAGTACCTGGACACTATTAAAGTGTTATTGGACAAAGGATTGAGGAAGGAAGACAGAACAAGAACTGGAACATTGTCGGTCTTTGGCCACAGCATGCGATTCAGTCTTCGCGATGGCGTGCTTCCGCTGCTCACAACAAAGCGAGTGTTCTGGCGCGGTGTGGTGGAAGAACTGCTCTGGTTCATTCGCGGATCTACAAATGCAAACGAACTGGCAGAGAAGGGAGTGCACATATGGGATGCCAATGGATCACGGTCATTCCTCGACAAGCTTGGATTCCAGGAGCGCGAGGAGGGTGACCTTGGACCAGTCTATGGCTTCCAGTGGCGTCATTCAGGTGCTGATTACAAGGGCATGCACCACGATTATTCTGGTCAGGGTGTGGACCAACTCAAAGAAATCATCCATAAACTGAGAACCTCTCCAGACGACAGACGTATAATTATGTGTGCTTGGAATCCAAGTGATCTTTCGAAAATGGCACTCCCGCCCTGTCATGTTCTGGTGCAGTTTTACGTGGCTGAAGGAGAGCTGTCTTGCCTTCTCTATCAGCGTTCCGCAGATGTTGGGCTTGGTGTTCCGTTCAACATTGCCAGTTACTCTCTGCTGACTTACATGATGGCTCACGTGACTGGCCTGAAACCAGGGGAGTTCATTCACAACATGGGCGACACTCACGTCTATCTCAACCACATAGAGCCTCTCAAAGAACAGCTGAAACGTAAGCCTCGGCCATTTCCTCGCCTCAAAATTCTACGAGATGTTGCTGACATTGGGGATTTCAAGTTTGAAGACTTTCAACTCATTGATTATAATCCGTATCCAAAAATACAAATGGAAATGGCTGTTTAGATACTTTCCTGTTCTATTATAGTGCCATTTGTAATACTGTATCATTATTACTTTACTGTAAACATTTTTCAGATACTTTCCTGTTCTATTATAGTACCATTTGTAATACTGCACCATTATTAATTTACTGTAAACATTCTCTTTAAGTAGTGCAAGTAAATATTAATGTTAGTAATAAAGTTCAAAATATTTTCACGCACCTGATGAATTTAGTAAACTGAGTGTTCAATCCCATGTTGCCAAAATGAAATTAAAGGCCTAACTTTTTTTCTTATGCCAGATCTAAGTTACTCTTAGTTGTTTTTTAAAGTTGTTTGATAATTGGCCATAAATTAGATAGGAAGAGTAGGTGCTCAAAAGATGTACCAATTGACATACTGTACAGTGTTAACAAGCCACACAAACTTACAAAAGATTACAAACAGCCAACCACATTTCACCATAGAATCAAGCCACTAAACTACTGGTATATTATCAACAATTAACTGCTGTAAAAAATAGAGCAAAAACACTGTTTTCAAGGGAGAAACATGAAATCTGTAGTGAATTTGCCAAGATGATTAACTCATTGCTGTATACTTGGCCTGACTCATATGGGACTTCTGTGAGCCTCACCTGGGACTCGGATAGAGCCATGGTACCATAAATGCTTTTTGTACTTTAAAATATAAATACTGTATTGACTTTCAAAATTCAAATGAAAACATACGTTCAAAATATAAACATATGGCATTCAGATGTTGATGCAAATTTTAAAGATTTGACACAGTCTCGTCCATCAGTAAATCATACTTATAAATTTCTAAACACGATTTCAGAAAAGTGCAGTAAGCTAATTTTTAAAATGTAAAAACTGCTTTCCTTTACAAACTGGCCCTAAGCATTACCGGTACTGTACTGTATTAATAACTGATTTTCCATACAATCATAATTTTTATTATCAAAGTTTGAATGGTAATGGAGCAAATAATATCTAAAGATACAGCAGTAGAATATCAGAAATTAAATTATAATATACTGTACAAGTGTACATACAGTACACTAAAACTGAATGGTAGATCCAAGGTTTATAATTTCTATATGTAAATTTAATTTAGGGTCTATATGATTTATAAGCAGCCACCTTGTTCCAATTATGCATACACATAAAAATATTAACTACATGTACAATATGTAAATTTTGTATGCCTGGCAGTTCAATGTCATGTTTCACATTTTGTCAGTATAAAGAATTAAAGTATAAAAAAATTTGAATCACTAGTTTCTCACCAGGATCTTGAGACAGTCTTGACATTTGTCACTGAAAAAGAGTGTAACAGACTACAGTTCAAAAAAAGATACAAGAAATACATAATCTTTTCCATAGAAATAGTTCCTAGCACTGAAAAGTCAACTTTCTCAACTAAAACCATGAGTGCACACTTCAATGTCAATGTCTACTGAAATGTATATATATATATATATATATATATATATATATATATATATATATATATATATATATATATATATACACACACACACATGCACCAAATTTACGATAAACTGTCCCAATGATTGAAATATTCTGTTAAGGGCCATTGCATAATTACATAATGCTGGAGGGTGGGTCCTTGAAAACGTTATGTGGGTGAATGTGGGCTTAACATTGTGTAATGCCTTTAAAAACCGATTTCCCAACGATAAACGATAAAGAGATACAGACAGAGATTTCTACATAGCGGCCATTATTATAGGCCTAATAGATTACATTCAACGTTAATATCTGCCATTGAACAGCAGATAGCATATTAAAGACATCATATCTATATGTGTGTAGTACATTAATGACTGCATATTTGTTACCCACTGCTGAGGTTAGTCTTGAAACGTTACTAAATCGTTAACAGGTGTGTCTATTGAAACATTACTAAATCGTTACAGAGTGGGTCTATTGAAACGATACAAGTTGTTACAGGGCGGGTGGGTAAAAAAAAATGCCATTCACGGATTGGCATAATAATGCAATGACCTCAAAAAAATTAATAGCTAGATGCAAAAAACCAAACCTTCAAAAATCTCAACATCACATACACTGTAGATGAACCCAATACAAAATTACTAATTAACATCTCACAATGAGTCACAACCAAAACACAAATATCTATTTAAATGCATCAAATTTTTAAAAATTTGAATACAGATAAGATAATAAAACAGCTGAAAATGTTAAAATGATGAAACTATGCCCAGATAATCAGTGAAAAAAACATTTGTCAAAACCAGTGCAGAAATAGAAGAGGTTTTAAATTATAGGAAATTTTTTTTTTTTAAACTGAAAGAAAGCCACAAAAGTAAGTGATTGCTACAGCTAATTATAAAGCTGTCATTAAAATGCTGAAATAAAAAAGTACTTCACAATAAATGTTTTCACTTTACAAAATACTGACAGAATTTCAATTAGGATTACCCTCATCTGCAAATAATTGACAATTTCTAATAAGGGAACGTATGCCAGACCATCCAATAAAGCAAGCACTTTCAAATCTAGGCCAAGGTGGGTTTTCCTAACATGGTCTCTTAATGTCGCACACCGACTGATTAGTCTAGCATTGACCTGGTCTTCTGCAGCGGCACCATTGATCGGTACCTGTTCCACAACCGGTGTTTATAGTACAACTGCGTAATAAATAGGGCTGTACCAGATATCAACCGGAGCCGGATTTACAAATAAACGGTGTTGAACTACAAAACTGGTACCATACTGGTAAGGTACAGTAGGTTCCGTACTTGAGTCCGAGCATTGGGTTCCGGCGCTTATCTCTGGTCTAGCCAATCAGCGACGTAGGTGGTATAATCCATTAATCTGGGGTAGGTTGCCATTACTTCCCCCAGACCCACATTTTACCTCGCAGCTTGACGCTGCTCCTCATTTTACCACTACCATCTAGCGAGTAAGGCTGAGTTGACCTTAGTGCCCCTGCGGGAATTGAACCTGTGACCCTGCTCCATCATCCAGCGTTGTTACCGCTCTTCTAACTTCCCGCCCCACCATACTGGTACATGGCTAAATTGACTGTTCAACCAAGCACTAACTCCACTAATAAATTATGGTGTATGTTATTAAACTTATTTGAATCAGACAAATTATTATTTACTCATTAATTAATATATTACATGTTAAAACTTAGAGCTGCACTTAGTACTTAAGATGAAACTGTAAAGAAAATTCCCATGTGTAGGCAGTACAAATCTTGTCAGAATATGGCCAGACTTGGATTTGTGAAAATGGCCAGAATTCGGCTTTGACGGAGCCAGAATTCGGTACACCCCTAATAATAATTAATAATTATTACTACAATCAGAATTTCAAATGCCTCAAATAATTTATATACATGCGTCGTTATAACTTCAGTATGTATATACAGTGCCGTTCATAAGTCTCGCATCACCCACCTGAAAAAGCTATTTACAGCCTTTTCTTGACTTGTCCTTTCGATCTGACGTCATAATTCCATATTATTATTATATACCAGTTTGTTGGAAATTCAATTCTGCACCAATTTCCACAATCAATTTGTCTCTTTTATGAACTTTCCAATTGATTATTATGCAAGGATGCGTTAGAGTCGGATTCTGCAGTTACCGTCACAGAATTAATACTCAGTGCTAAAAAAGTGATTGGCTAATAAACATTGACTAACCGAATTGTCACGCAGGTATTGGCTGTGGGATTTGATGCTTCAATTGGTTGAGAAAGACATAGGTTCATTGGATGACTTGAATCCAGTATTATGCAGAATCCGGCTCTAATGCATAATAATCAATTGGAAATAAAAGAGACAAATTGATTGCGGAAATGGGTGCAGAATTGAATCTCCAACAAATTGGTATATAATAATATGGAATTATGACGTCCGATTGAAAGGGCAAGCTAAGAAAAGGCCGTGAATAGCTTTTTCAGGTGGGTGATGCGAGACTTATGAACGGCACTGTAGTTTTAAGTTATTGTCCAGTCTGAAGTGAAAACATGGACAATGCAAATACAATAAACGCTGAAATTCTTAATACCTATACTTCACAAACATAATTATAAACCATTGCTATCGATAATATTTCAAAACAAATTACTATGGGAAAGTGATAATCATTATAAAATATACACTAACATCAATAAACAATAACCCCAAAATGATCAAAAATAGTGCAGTATGGCAATTAATCAATAAAGTTAAAGTCATGCACCTGTTTCGTGTCTCATTAAACAAATGTTAAAGAAAATTTTCTCTTAGATGAACGAATACTAGCACGATCTCAATATGGATATTGGATGCTAACAAAGACGTGCGATTATTATGCTATAGAGATTTCTATAAAAATTCTCGTGTTTTAAACCCAAAATAATAATGGAAAATAAACTGTAATCACTAATCAAGAACAATAGGATTGTGCAATTGTCCACAAAATTGCTGCAAAAGCAGCTTTAGCAGTAAATAATAAATTATTAACAGCTCAACAAAAGTAAGCACAACCCTGTAATGTATTTACAGTCTTCATTTGGTCAAATTTTGATTTATATCGCTGTTGTCTCTGTTATTAGAAAATCAAAAAACTATCAAACTAGCTTTAAAGGCTGTTGAAGTCCTTTTCAAGCAAAGCAAATCTTGAAGAACATCTCTCACACGATGGACAGCATGCAACCTGCGACAAAAGTCACGCCGGCAAAGGTCATAAATGAAACAGTGTCTTCAAGAATGTCAACCCTTCGCACATGCAAAAAATCACACATCACTCTGCTCATCTGTCAACATTTTCGCATTGTCATAAGAATCGGCAATAATGTTATTGCTATCCCCAACATCATCCTGAACGCTCATTTTTATATCTGACGGTGCAAATGCAGAATTGCCATCTGTGCCTTCGGTTTCCTTTTCAATCCGCCCCCAATCTTCTTGTTCATTACTTGTATAGATGTCCTCAACAGCAGCATCACTATTAAAAAAAGATCAAGACATTTTAAAATGATTACTCTCCAGCCAATTAAAACTAAATGCCTAAATAGTCCTGATATATATATATATATATATATATATATATATATATATATAAAAATGAATAAATATATACAATGTCTAACTCAAAATGAATAAATGAACAATGTCTAAATAGTCCTGATATATATATATATATATACACAGTGCTTTTATTGTAAAAAAATAGGTGCCGGTACTCACGGTGGATTGCCTAACTTTTCCATTACGATTATGTGGTCTGTGGCTAGAATTTAACATAGAAGCGATTTTGGAAGCATAATGATGCATATCATTTATTAAGTATTTAAAGTTTTTAGCTAAATCACAACTGCAAAGTCACAAGAAAACTTTTTTTCACCGTTAAAAAGGTTCGATGTCGCCATACCGCGCCGCACCCGTCACAAAAAAAGCCCTGTGTATATATATATATACACACACACACACACACACACACACACACACACACACACACACACACATATATATACTCTCAAAATGAATCAATTTAATTCTTGTAAGAACTACTAAACTACTAAGACTTTCTTTAGTGTTCTCTACCAGAAGGCAACTTGCCTCACCTACAATGTGGCACCAAGTTAGAACATAAGATTTCACTTAATTAACCATATATTATTATCTATATATTATTATTTATGAGCAATGGGCAGATGATGAAGAGTATAACACCTACGTACATGAAGGTTTTGTGTACTACACAACCACCCAAAAACAAACGGGTCAATGTCATTGACATAAGCTAGGGTGAGAACTGGCATAATGGAATTGATTAACCTTAAGCTTTAACATCTGAAATAAACAGCATGAATGTTTACAATGCGTTTTAATCTAAATTACTGAAAAATTGGTCTTTCTAAAAGTATTTTACCTCTTTAATTATCACAGTGTGTTTATCACAATAGCTATAGTTATTATGGCAGCCAATGGCTAGCAGTAGCTTATTATTATTATTTGTTATTTATGACAAATCATATAGTGCAGTAACATAGCTGTGGCTAAAGTCAAGAGCACTTTACATGGGAGTCACTTGTAAGATTTGTTAAATAAGCTTAGAACAATGTATGGAAGAAGCAGAAATCACAAGCTCATGCCAGAGAAAAACATTCAGACTCTGGAGATATGGGAAAAACTGTACCGTACCCTTTCAACAGAATTCAGCACAAACTTTTTCAACTTAGCTTGGTTGCAAATCTGTATGCATACACAGTACAGTGGATCCCACTTAATCGCATACCGCTTAATTGTGTAACCCACACAATTGCAGAACAACATAAAAACCCGAACCAGTGTTTTGTGCGTACAATTAATTATCAGACGTCCCGGCTATTCGCATAGCCCAGTTAATCGCATAAGCAAGGCTTGCACGGCACCTATGCAATTAAGCGGGTTTCACTGTACTTCGTCCAGCTATCCGCACTATCAACAATTGAAATTATGAAAAGACAATGATTCCTTTCCGGTAAATTTACCCGAAGACTTCGCGAGCGATGAATCGATCGTGCAAACCATTATCTGGCGACAGGGAAATATCTGAAGCTCTGCCGCTGATGCCAGCCGATAAGTCCTGTGCATTGAGCCAATCTTCGTGTCCTGTCTTTGCCAATCCTTCGCACAGCACGCTTCCACTCGGAGTCAGGGTCTGACGATTTTCTCCAAATGCAGCCTAAGAAAGATTTGATTCAGTTAGTTAGTTAATATGCCAACTTAATATATAGTGCTATGATCATAGCAGGCCAAGATCAAGAGTGCATTACAGTGATTACACATTGCACTTCAACGAGATACTAAACAAGTTCGTTTTAGTCTCGTAGCGAACACGGCAAGATTATGGTAGTCGCGTTGGTCACACTGTCCGGCAGCGAGTTCCAGAGGATGGGATTCCCTTGGGTGACAGATCTCTCCATAAATTTCACTGTCTTAGAAGGGGGGGCAACCAATTGGGCCCGATTACAGGAACGAAGCTGCCACCGACAATCAGTAAGCAGGGCCTATGGACTAATAACTCACTATATCTTGAATATTAATAGCCAGTTAAAGGTGATCAGAAATATGGCACAGACATGCATGCACTCAAACACATTGTATATCTAGTATAGTGGTTCTTAGCCAGGTGTACTTGTACTACTTTGGGGTACATGAGGGACGTTGTGGGGCACACATAGTTCAACGATTGTTCTAGGACGATTGACCACAGCGGATGATTGAACATAGGACCATTGACCATAAAACGTTTTAAATTCAAAGATTTTAAAATAAAATATACGTAATAATCATTAGCAAAACAGAACAGATAAATCAATGCAAAACACATGAAGGACATAAGCGCAAAACACAGTAAATCACCGCGTGCAGCATAATGCTGCGCTAATCCTTATAGTCACAATCTTGTTAGTGTGGTCAATCATCCTGTGGTCAATCGTCCTAGGGTCAATCGTCCTGTGGTTAATCGTCCGCATACTACGTACAATGATCCGGAAATAGTGTCTGTTTTAGAGACTTTTATTACTATGTGCACTGCAAGGATACTGTAGAAATGTTTGTAATAAATTAGAAATTGTAAATGAAAAATCCCACTTTCTGGCTTGTGCACAATCTGTGACAGAAGTATGTTGCAGTTTATAATTTTTCAATATAATAATTATGGAGAATAAACGTTTGTACCCATATAAGGTATTGTAGGGTGGTAGGGGGTACTTTGCTCTCTTATACTTGTTTCAGAGGTACATGATCACAAAAAGATTAAGAACCAGTGCACTAGAATATCTACAAACGAAATGAGTGTGACACGCATCTAACAACCATTTATGCACCACATCCCATTAAACAATACAAAAATTTCACTCCATTAACACTTTAATTTCATTAAAATTTGGAATTAAAACTCATGTATGATGTGTCGTCCATCATATCTAGCTGACATTGTTACTCTACTAAGAAAGATAAGGGGTAAAAACTACTTCAAAACAACTAATTCCAGCTGCAGGCACAAAACCCACTGGCAGACACCATATCTGGAACAAGTATATGGTCCAACTATATAGCACAAGCGATTAAGACCTAAGAGAGATTATTGTACCATAATACTTGAGGTAAGACTGTGACTGTCTGGCATTTGAAGATTCTCCGTCTTAACCCCATCATCGTGCGAACTGTCAAAAAAGGAACAAATGCTCTGTCACTTGATTTACCAAATAAATAATACAGTGCAAAACATTCTATCATAGCAAATCCTCTAACCAAAGGCATCAATTATCTTAAAACAATCTGTTTTCTAAGCAACATCCTGCCTCTTGTTATCACCTCATCTCTCCAGCAAGCTAATCTCCATGTGTTTCTAAAAAGACTGCTTTGCCATGCACCTTAAAAAGAACAATAATGGTTTCTAGATACTACACAGCACTTCATTATTATTATTATTATTATTATTATTATTATTATTATTATTAGTAGTAGTAGTAGTAGTAGTAGTAGTAGTAGTAGTAGTAGCAGTGATGGGCAACTAACTAAAAAATATTAGTTAAACTATAACTAAATTTCAACTAAAAATAAGTAGTTAAACTTTTAGTTGCTAATTAACTTTCTAAAATAGTTAACTAAACTAAAAAAATTAGTTAAACTTTTTGCAACTAATTTTACAACTATTTTTCATGTATCAAATATGTGTTCATGAAAACAATTCAAAACATAGACGATGCTGGCAGCATCAACACGTCAGTCAATGAAGCATTGAATTAATTAATCATTGATTGTCTATTTAAGTCTTAGTCTAGACTGCAGGAACACAAGTTTGTCAAAAGTCTCATCGCTTTACTTTTGGTCGGCAAAAGTGGCACGTGGCACTGAAATTCTTGCAGTCATTATGAGCTTGGCTTGAGTCCTTTAACTTCAATTTGACTTCTTCGCAACACATGTTTACTAATTCATTTTCACTTTTCAGTTGCTAGAAAACGCTACTTATGATGTAATTCAATATTGTATATAATTCCAACTAAAGATAAACGACTTCATATAAAAGCATTTCCCGCTTACCAACGAGATCAAAGATCGTAAGTAAGTAAAAATACACTGGTCTCTGACCAAGATCAGTGATATATGGTGTTATCGTTGTTATGAAAAAAATTACCCAGAAAGGAATAGATAAAAAGGTACTGTAATTTCGGATCACCAACTAAAATTTTTTAGTTAAACTATTTAGTTATTAACTAAATTTTTTTAGTTAAACTATCATTTTAACTAAACTATTTATATTTAATTAAACTATGAAGCTAACTTAAAAAAAGTAGTTAAACTTTTAGTTAGCAACTAATTAGTTAACTAGTTGCCCATCACTGAGTAGTAGTAGTAGTAGTAGTAGTAGTAGTAGTAGTAGTACTTAGACAATTTTTATAGCGCAGTAGGTATGGTAGAGGCCAAAGTCAAGAGCACTTTAACAGATGTCACTTATGTGAAATATTAAATAAGTGTGTGTTTAGCACTTAACCAATGCAATCAAAAGAATCTTCTTGTTTGTAGACAATATGATTTATTGAGGCTATTACCCAATTCAATTGCAAGTCAGCTCTTTTCTCAGACATATTACCAAAAAGTTCAAATAAAATTACTGATTTCTGACTTTTTTACTATATGGAAGAAACAAAAAATTTACACAAGAAGCAAACATATAAACATATACACAATTACAACAGGCTTTTACAACAAAAAGTCTTTCAAAGAAGAACTTGACATTTTAATGCTCATATTAATTACCTCGTTAGTTTGTGCGAAGAATGCTGCCGATAAAATGCAGCGTCATCCACAGTCCAAACAGCTCCTTTGACGTTTTCAACTCGGGTAAAACACTTGTGCAAGCTGAGATTGTGGCGCACAGCATTCTAAACAAATGCACACAGATTCTAGGGAAATATTAAACAAGTGAACTGCAATGATGACATACTCAGCTGGAAAAGAAGTTTTCAACTGACGACTTCCAGTGCACAATTGCACATTAAGTGCATATGGAAATTTAAAGCACTGTCATCACCACTACCACCACCACCACCACCACCACCACCACCACCACCACTGTCATCATCATCATCATCATCATCATCATCATCATCATCATCATCATCATCATCATCATCATCATCATCATCATCATCTTCATCATCACCATCACATCATACTCAAATGAAGTCTAAATATTTTCACAATATCAAGTTAACCTATCAAAATATATCGGTGTTTCCCAGTTTTCTTGACTCCCATTAAAAAAAACAACAGGAACAGTGACACCTTTGCAATACTACTGGTCATACCGTAAAAAGTATGTTTGCACCATTTTTCCTCCTATTGCTGATTTTAAAGAAATAAAGACAAGGAATACATCCGAATAGTAGAGGATAATTGAGTGAAAATGTCTCGTACCTTCCATGTTGGAAGGTTTTTCCTGAAAAATGCAAATGTACTCATGAACCATTGATAGATGTCATTCAAAGTCAACTGACGGTCTGGAGACTCCATAATTGCCTATAGATAAACAAAGTACTGGTACATCAAATGCCAGTTCCAATGCAATATAAGAAGGCATTTATATAGCGTATATTTTTGACCAGCACTCACAAGCACTTCCACTACTGTACAATCATTTTGAAATGGGAAATAATTAGGTTTTGAATAATCTCAAGCAACATAGCTATTTCGAATATGATATAAAAAAACATGAAATTCAAATGAAGAACTAAAACTTCTGAATTAAAGAGGACAGGTACGCAGGATGATAATCATAGTAAAAAATAACGCCTTAATATTCAAACTACAAGCAGCCACCAGGTTACTTTGGCTGTGCATGTTGTGTACAAGCATTAATTTTGTTGTGAATAGGCGGTAATACTTTGCTATTCAAAATATTAAAAAATTCACAGGCAGACATCTATGCAGCTCTGACATGAAGAAATATAAACCGAGAGCAGTTCATACAACTAACAAACACCATGACAAATAAGCACATGACAATAACTGCAGATCGAATACTAACTCCATGGTTAATCTTTAACAGAGGCTGCAAATGATGAGAGGTGATTGAGAGTTCAAAATAGAGTATAAATTTTACCATGGCACCGTTATATCTTGATTTCTGCAACCTGCTCATAACCCCAAGGTAATCACTGCCCTCACTATTCCGAGGGTTCTGGGTCTGTAAGATTATAATTTATCCAACTTTGCTTAAATTTAAAATAAAGCTGAAGGCAATCAATGAAACAGTCCATTAATGCACACGCGCGCGTGCGCACACACACACACCAGCAAAAAACCGTGACACAACAAATACACTAACAAGTCAACAAAGAGGTTTCCTAGGCTTATTATATGACAAGCATATAAACAGATCTCTTTCATTTATGCATCAGGATAACTGTTGCTCACTTGTCTGATTAGAGTGGCGTATGTGAAAGGAGGTCGTACGTCGGAATATCGGTAGAAATCTCGATTACGTTGAATCTCTGAAAAATGACAACAAACAATTCAGCCAGAACAGAGAAAGAATTCAGTTTTTAGGCTAAAAAATACATTTGAAAACAAAAGTAACTTCCTAATTAACTCCTGCATTTAATTAGCAATTAGTTATTCTCAGAATAAAATAAAATTGAGAATAAGCTCAGTAGAGACTAAAATCACAAACCTTCAAAAATGTTGGTGTCAAAAACATTTTACTAATTGCATGAAAATTGCACATTTAACTCTTCCATCAACAATATATATATATATATATATATATATATATATATATATATATATATATATATATATATATATTCATTATTTGCAAAGCAAATTAATTTCATCGGTAAAACTGCATCTCCAAACCTGCACTGATTGGTAATGAACATTTGTCGGACATCCGTCTTCGCGCTGGTCCCACACCACGAGGTCCACTCGAACGCGACCCCGGCATCTTCAGCCTTGAATTCGCCAGCTGCGACGCGACGGTCGTCTGAGAAAGACGCGAAACAGGACGAAGTGCCTGTGACATCACCAGGTTCGCAAAAGATATGGCAGCCGCTGCATTTGGTGTCGGAATGTGAAGACCGTTTGGTACCGATAGAGACGGGAATGTGTCGAGGCTTCGAGGAAGCGCAGACGAAGAAACTTCCGACACTGAAGCTACTGATGATGATGATGGCGTGGGAAGAGGAACCGCGTTGAGTGGCATGCGAGAAATGGTTTGGATTGACGGAAGTTCCAGGAGCTGAACGAAGAAAACATTATTCTTAAACCCTCACCATAGGCATAATCAAATTTCAACAAACCATCTATAGATTAGAACTAAATTAAGCGAGTGATGTCTTAAGTTTATAAATGAATATACTCAGTGTCTCGCTTGGCTTTCAGAGAAATTAATCTTATCAGTTAGAAACCAAAACAATCCATGTGTCTGTAAAGAAAAATATGACACTCCAAAGAAGCTCTTTTAAAATAAACGCAGCCGCAACAATGAAAATAGAAAAATTGCATTCTTATGATAGTTACAAAACACATAGAAAATAACAAGAATCAACACAGACTAAAAAATGGTTCTTTACTGTTCTACCTTTCAAAGCAAACAGATGAATTTCAGACTTTTCACGACTGATAAATTTATGTACACTTCAAAATAATTAAATTATATTGCTTAATATAAAAGGAGGTTATCCTGCCAATGAAAAAGTGTTAAAAAAGGTCATGTTAAACATTACCACAAGATATTGCCATTTCTTACTCTGCTTTTGCCGGATATTGCAGCTGAATACTTTGGCAACGAGAGTGTAGGTTCACTGTCTGTCTCACTGCCAACCTGCAAGTGAAGATGCTCTTTCATTGCCTTCAAACGAGTCTGCTCCTTCGTCAACTAGACCACAGAAGTAGCACCACACCACACGATATATATATATATATATATATATATATATATATATATATATATATATAAATAAATATATAATACACACACAAACACACTCTCTTCATGCAAGAATCCTATGACAATTGCCTAAGCAACCACAGCTCACTTTAAAATGTATTTTTAAAAATGAATCACCACACTAACTGAAATTAAATACAAAGGATAATGATTTATTATTAATTTTAAAATCAGTGTTTATCCTAGACCTTCTCTGGGGGGTAATTCCCCCCCCCAAGTTTGAAATTTCCCCATATTTTTTGGAAATTTTGGCAAATAATATGACCTCCCCAATGTCTGTTCCCCAAAATTTTAACCCCCCCATGTCTAGGTGGCTAGAATAAACACTGTTTAAAACACTTTCACCCAGGATTAAACCGATTTTTAATTTTTTCACAGAAATATTCCATTTTTCTTTAGCATTGAGATATTTATTATGGTGAAGATACACATTAACTTAAGCAACATATGCAAAAAATTTTTAAAAATACCAAAGCAAATGGCAAACACACAGTTCAGCACTTCCATAAAATATGCCATTGGCAATTTAACACAAAAGGCCCTTCAAATGTAAGAATTTGCATTGATCTTGAATTTTCAGAAGGGCTGCTACATTTTTTATTTTTAAAAATTAATACAAACAATCCAAACACCTAAGCAACATTTAGCTACATTTTTAATTTTTTAAAATTAATACAAACAATCCAAACACCTAAGCAACATTTAGCTACATTTTTAATTTTTTAAAATTAATACAAACAATCCAAACACCTAAGCAACATTTAGCTACATTTTTTATTTTTAAAAATTAATACAAACAATCCAACACCTAAGCAACATTTAAAAATCTATATTTTGAGTGATTTTTCGATGACATCAGTTTAAAAATATAGAACCTGAATTTCCAGTTGATTGACGACTTGCATTTGTACTCGAAGTTGAGCGGTACTTCGACCGTCCTGACGATGCTCTTCATGCACATGCCTGAAAAGAGACCAAGTTCGTGAATTCTCCATTAGGCCAGAGAAAAAATTAGGTGCATTACTCTGGCACACTTTTAGCAACTCTTTCTCTTACATCAGAAAACAAGTTAATTCAAGTATCTGTGCCTTGGTGGTGTGCACTAAAACCAGAGAAAGATTACATCGACCATATATGAATCATAGCAGGTTTTCAAATAAAGCAACAATCATGTTTCTTGTAAAGCGCCTTTGACTTTGGTCCTTGCTATGCTACGGCGCTATATAAATTGTCAAGAACAATAACCATATCCAAACCAAAATAAGTAGACGTTGAATTTATATATGCATGCATGCTATAACTACTGGTAGGCACATAAAATTATCACAAAGGCAATAATCAAGACCGTCAGATATTTACTTATTAAAGGAGCTGAGATTCGCACATGGTGAGTCACACCCCGGCCACACGCAAACTCCGTGTCTATAGAGAATCTTTGACACGTCGTTTTGATCGTCTGCTGCACTTTCTCCTTCAAGCGCATGACCATTGTGAACCGTCATTGACTGATCTATGCATGAAAATTTGTAAGACTAACATGTACTGTGCAAGAAACAGTGATGAATATAATGTGTTGCTAACAAAGAAATTCTGAGAGATCAACCTGCTTCCAGGAATAGTATTCCTTCATAAACTTCACCACCAAATCTCAGTGGTGGCTTCACAAGGGGGTCTGTGCCCCTATTGAATGCCTGGCCCACCAGTAACCCCCCCCAGTTGGGACCCCTGTACTTACCGGTACTACTACATGTACCTAGTAACAAATAGCTGGCCCCCATGCTTAGCAGTTGTCACCCCAATGCCCTCCAACTTGCAAAATCCTGGAGCCGCCACTGTCAAATCTCAATACAATTCTCCTAATTCTGTCCTCGACTGTGCTTAGGTGCATCCCACACCAATGATCTCTAAAGGAGGGGACTGGTTACAGCGCACACTCGGTTATAACATGCCGCAATGCACGGTCATGTGTGAAGCGCTACCACATTGGATAGTATTGGATATAACTAGGGGTGTCAACTGGTACCCATCGTGGACACGTTGGCACCTACCGGGGGTATTACCCGGGCAGTAAAATTGGGCACGAGTACCTTATGTTAAACTCCCCCTCTGATTCATTAGAGTGTGACAAAATGATCGAGGTGGTCTTTCATTGGCTGAAGTGCCTGGAGGGGGGGTGTGGCTGTTTAGTTGCAGAGATAAGAGGTCACAATGGAGATTATTGGGGTGCGTTAGATCAACCTTCTAGTGGTGCACCCTGATCCTAGTCACCAACAATCCTGTAGAAAAAAGAAGAATGGAGATTATACTAATTCAGGTACTCGTTAAAAAATGGATGGGTACCAGGGCAGCTTAAACAAAATTGACAGCCCTATATATATATATAACGATTCTATATATATATATCACCAACAGGCATTCGCTAAATTTTACAGAAAAAGAAGAATGTGATATCATAATTACTCATACACATTCAATAAAAATCAAAACAAGGATAAAGCTAAATCAATTCCATGCCACTCATCTTAATCATTTGTAATTCCTTCAGGTCCATAGCAGATATTAAAATACTACATACCCAACATCTCTTACACAATATCAAACGTGGCTCAAGATAACAGAACTTGACCAATCACAGCCTACAATGAGATATAAAATCGATTTAATTGCTTTTACGAATCTGAATGAGGTAATAATACCCGTTGTTTTGCACAGGCCGTTCGACAGTTGTTGCAACGCTGTTACTGGCGATGACCTGTGATTGTTTTGTGTAGAACTGAATGACGTAGACAATGAACTAACTCCAGAATTAGAGTTTATGCTGCTGCTAAATGGTCCGCCGTGTCTGCTGTCGATGTCATTGATCTCTGTTTTAACTTTGGCTGTCTTCTGTAGTTGAAGTTCTGTCCACAGTTGGAATAACTCTGAAGCATTTATCCTGGATGCTGTAATAAAAAGAAGTATCGTACATCCTCAGGAAAAAATACGAAGCTGAAACTGGACGTTTTTCGAGCCAACTACAAAAACATTAAGTTCAGGCCATCGTTAATTTTTAAGATCAATATCTTTCGATTTCTTGCAGTTGCCTCGTACAGAACATAAATTGGAATGCCGCTTATAAGACATCACAATCACTAATTAGTAAATGACAAATATTTAATCAATAAATAATTAAGATATTTCAATTTGTCAAACAGACAGTCTAAATAAACACACAGACTTAAAGCTCTGCAGCAGTGAGCCATTTCTTTTATCTGGGTCACAATGCAAATCGCACCTTACCCAATGTTGGTACGCTACCAGTACTTATATGTCAGTGTGTAGTGCACATCATTTCCTGCTGCTATCTGGGGTCTCCCAAAGGTATAGTCCTAAGAGAGCAAAGGGACACACCCCAAAATCTGCCAAAAGGAGCACACCTCAAAATCTACCAAAAAAATGTATACTTGTAACTGCAAACTGCTGCTGCTGCTACAATCAACCCCCTCCCCAACCTGCCAGACCAAGTCTCCCTTGCTTATCTGGTATAAATGTGAAGGACATCCAGATGTATACCTTGAAAATTGTGCCACGGCATGTTCAATATATAATCAATGCTATCTCATGTTGAACATTATAATCTTTCAACTTTAATAACAACAATTTCAGACCAAGTTACTGGTATTTTCTATTAATGTTCTACTGGCATTGTCTATTAATGTTCTGGGCATAATGTAACTTTACAATATTTAAAAAGTCAGTATTAATTTTGGTAAGAACATTGCAATTTAAACTAATGTAACTAATTACTGGTAGTCACAAATAGGTAACTAATTACCCAAGAGAAATGCTTGAGACAGCTCACAGATGAAAATCATATTCAGAGAAATATGATAACCAAATACTTTATTATTATTGTCATTAGCATTACTAAGCAGGCTTATTTATTATGTGCCATAATAACTAGCAATAGGAGCAATGTTGTATCACAATGTCATGCTCCTTGATAAGAAACCTATGGCTGAAGAATAGAGTTGGACAATTTCAGTTCCCAAGACAAAATAGTCCTCAGATTTAAAAATAAGACAAAGAATCCAACAGTTTCACATATGAAGGTCGATGATTCCATGTTTTTTAATACAAACACAGCAATTGACCAAGAGATGCTTTACAATAAATTGTTTTCGTCCAGGTTCTGTTGCGGCAACATCTAGCATTCTAGACAATCAATGTTGATACAGAGAAGTTTTCAAGGTATGCTGCAGCAGGCCAATTCAATCAACTTGAAAGTGATAAGAGATGTACAAAAGCAAGTTATCAAGCTTGCAAAGTTTTTGTCAGAAAAAATAATAAAAAAGCACGAACTGTGAGTAGTATACTACAACCTGGTATCACAGAATGGCTGTTCCAAGATTTATTTCACTGTTTGTTTTGAGTGAAATTTTTAGGCTAAGGTCACAAAGTCCAAAGGTGTATTATTGTCTGTGGGAAGAGCTGAACCAAGTTAAATAGGTTTTAGAACAAAGTTGTATTGTATGACTAGATATGCATATGATATGTCAATGTACACAAGATACACAAACAAGTATGGCTTTCATTTTATAGGTCGCGTGCATTTTACAAAAACATAGAGCAGTTCAACAACTTGCTAACTAGTCTTGATCCTAAAAAACAGAACATCAACATCTTCATACATTATCTTGACCATAAACTGTGTTACAAGGTAAAAATGTAAGGTTGTATCTTTGGTGCTATGTAATGATTCCTTTCTACAGGGGCATCAAATGTACATAGTGTGTTTGGTACATTTTTCAATAGAGGTATCTTATCGGTATATAACACTTATTATTTAAATTTAAGCTTGATTATATTTAAGACATATCAACTGTTAAAAAAGAAAAACAAACACACACACACGCACACACACCGGGTTGGCAACTGGCACCACTACTTGATCTCATGGCAGTCACCCATCCAAGTATCAAGTCACACTCAATGCTGCTTAACATCAGTGTTTGAAAGGGAACCAGTCTCACAACAGCAGGCCACTACTTACCTGAGCATATTTATAAGTGTACACATACATATACATATACACATATACATACATATATATATACACACATATACATATATAATTTATATATATATATACATGTATATACATATGTATATACATGTATATTAATATATATATATATATCATAGGGATGGTCTTAATTATATTAATTATATGCACATGGCTCAATCTTACCCGTGGTTCAGTGTTACACTACTGATTACATACCTTGATTTCCAGTCAATGATGCCAGTCTTGGGTTAAGCAGAAGATGATGCTGGAGCAGTTGCAGCAGCTGGAGCTGCTGGTGTTGCTGCTGCTGCTGCTGTTGAAGCTGTAGGTGTGTCTGTGCAACCATCGAATCAATGTCACCACATTTCTGACCACCATTTCCGAGTGCAGCGGCCAAAGACTGCGGCTGCTGTGCCAGCAGCTGTGTCTGTTGAAGCACCGAAAACCTCAGCTTGTCAACTACCTGCTGCTGAAGATCGGGCTTCAACTGTTGCTGTCGCTGCTGCTGCTGCTGCGTCTTCTGTTTAAAGCCACAACAATGCAAGGTGAATGAGGCATGAATCAAAGGCTCAAGTAACAACCGCTGCAACAAAACGGTAACAACCGCCGCAACAAAACACAACAACAACAACAACAACAACGGACAGAAATACAAACAACAACAACAACAACGGACAGAAATACACATATAATTATAATTAATAATAATAAATTAAATAATGTGTTTTAATAATTACTAGTCACAGAATTCTTGAAATGTTGATTCTTAAATAAGCGGATATAAAGTACCGGTAACCAGAATTACTCTGAACTGCTAGGCAAACATGTGCATTGCAATGAAGAAGAAAGTCACATGAGCAATGCATTAGTTAAGACTCAACTTGCAGTGAACAATAAAATCACACCAGTTATAAAGCCAAACACTCCTAAACATGACAACAACCATACACATAACTGACTTCACTGCCTACCCGCGTTAGTTGCATTTATAAATATCAGTCTTCAACTTCTATCAAAAGAAAATCAATTCAAAAACCAAGCATCTTATAACTGATATATCAAGGTGCAGTGGTGTGACGTGGTGCCTAATTGGTGATAAAGTTGGGCGATTCCTACAAACTCATAAACAGTAGGTTTGATACAGGACTGGAAAAACAGGTTTTTAAAAAGCAAACTTTAGGTTTTAAAATTTTTTAGATATTTAGATTTTTTTTTTTTTTGGCATGTCAACGCCCATACACTCTTTTCTATATTCAAGTCACATATATGTTCTGCTATCTGCAGAGAGTAAACAGCTGAAAAACAATCTAGATGGTTTTTTTCATTGCATTCACAATCGCAAAGACTATCTACCGGTACAAGCTCTGAAACCAATATGGAAGAAATGTCAACAATTGGCTTCTAGCATTGAAAGAAATGAACTATGTACAGAAAATCTGCTTGCAATAAAGACCTTAGCTCCCAGAAAACAGCATAATATTAATGCCATAACAAAAACAACAAGTAAGCAGCAGCAGCAACAAGATGCCTAAATGCATTAAATAGCCCAATGCCAAGGAAAACTAACCAACCATATCATTGAATTACACTGCAACTGACGTACATGACAAGACATGAGTAAGTTCTGCTGGTGCAGAAGTTGCTGAAGCACGTCAGGAGGGGTGACGTGAACAAGGCGTTGCATTTGCTGGAGAACGACGTCATCGTCAACGTCGTCGTCATTCAATTCAGAGACTGTCATGGAATAGTTCTGATCTGGATTCACCGGAACTGCATTCTTGTACCGAAAAAATACAACAAAACAGAACAAAAGTCATTCAATACCACTCAATTATTCAAGTATTCGATGCCACAATAAAGAACTGATCCCAACAGACAGGAAATTCATGCACTTTGCTATTATTGCATAGAAACAACTGCAACACGGGATAGCAACGCCGAAGACAACAGTCAAACGCAATGACAACGACGGCCGTAACAATAGCAATGGCGCAAACAGCAACAGCGAGCGAGGTTACTGGGTAGTTCGTGCACAGTTGAAAGTCACCCCTTAAAAACGAGCCACATACGATGGACCTTGGAATCTCTAAGGCAAGACATACAGAAGCATAGGCCCCTGTGTGGGTATAGCATTCAAGCAGCAGCAGTACAAAAATCGTTCTATGGAAACGAAGCCATCCACACCATACTACTCAGCCGAATGTAATGTAACCAGAGATGGGTAATTAATCAATTAGGAAGTAATTGATTAGCTAATCGATTAGATGACCAGCTAATTCTAATTGTAATCAATGGCAAATTTTATCAGCTAATGGATTCTAATCAATTAGAATTTACCTGCTAATTCTAATTATTTTTAATTACATGACAATTAGCCATCCGAGGCAGCCTGAGAATAATGTTGAAACGCATGCTCATAGTATAACGCTGAGATGATCATGGTAGCATTAGCAAGGAAAAACTTACAGCTGATAGATTAAGTGTTTTGTGTGATTGCTGTTGACAACTGGAAATGCCAGCCATTTCCAACCATTTGCAGCTGCATGCAATTACTGCTGATATTAAATTAGTATTTTAAAACTGTTTTGCGTGGTGTGTCAACTGTATCGCGAACATCGACAATCTAATTGTAATTCTAATTGATTAGACAGCAGCTAATGCTAATTCTAATCAATTGGACAAAGTGTAGAACTAATTCTAATGCTAATCAATTAGGTGCTAGCAGCAACTAATTCTAATTCTAATTGATTAGATTTTTGTCTAATTGTGCCCATCTCTGAATGTAACAAAATATGTGTATAGAGCCTCTTCTGAAGAATCACTCAGAAGTGCTCTCACAGCAAATTACTGTGTATTGATGAAGAGATAAGTTTTAAGTCGTTTCAAAAAGAGGGCCATAGAATTAGGAGTTGCTAAGCCACACATACTGGCATCAAGAGCATTCCAAAGGATAGGGCCAACTGATTCAAAACCTCGTTTCAGGAACAAGGAGGTTCATGCTTGGGGTACACTGAGAAGACCATTGGTTGTGGACCGAAGACATGGCCGAACAGGGAGAGAGCTAAGAGGATGGAGTAGCTCTGAAAGGTAAGATGGAGTGGCACCATAAAGAGAGTGCAACCGCTCTCAACATACGAAACTCAACTTGAGCAGGATAAGGCAGCCAGTGTAGAACAGACATCATACCGGTAATATAATC